>JAKGGE010000665.1:0-161130 GCA_023748175.1 Hoolock leuconedys | reverse complement strand
CACAGAGCTGAGGAGTCCACGGTAAGAATTCCAGGTCCCTGTGCTTCTCCTGCATCCCAGCTCTTCTGTCATTGGAAGGCAGTCATCCAAGACTCCTCCCTTTTCTGGCCTTTGCTGTCAGGGAGCCTGGAGGCCAGTTCACTATTCATTTCGCACAGTCAGTGCATCCCGGGGCCTGAAACACACTTTGAGCCTTCATTTTTGTTTTCTTCCCAGTGGCCTTATTTTTACACTGTTTGATTTCTTAAAGCTGCTTTGGATCCTTTTAAAAGTAGGCGAGTGAAAAGCTACACAAACAAACTCCTGGGCTTGGCACCCTCCTGTGCCCACATCTGGTGCCCTTTGGGACCTGCCAGAGCCTGGGTCCCCTGGCAGGGTGGGGTGGGTGTTGCCTGAGAAACGGTGCAAACCTTCTTGCGCTCCGTACATGATTCATTTCCTTCAAATGTCCTATGCTGTTTTCCAGCAGAATCTCCATTATGTATGAATCAAGATCCTGGCTGACATTTTCTGCCTTGGCTGTTGTGAGCTTTCCCGTCAGAAATATCCTTCCCATGGGGCCTGAAGTAATTATTTTATATTTATTGGCATTAAGTGTATGAGAGAGAGAGAGAGTGTGTGTGTGTGTCGGGGTGGTGTATCAGCTGCCACATAGTAAGAGAGCAAAGGATATTCTTTTGTCTTATGGTGTTTTACCTGTGCTGATTGGTTCTTGGCAGCCTTTAAATGCCTAGGCAGAGAGGAAGAGAGAGGTTCCTAAGCTGCATGGTGATTATTTTGAGATTTCCTCTGTCCCCATCTGGGCTCATTTTCACTGGGTGGACCCCACCGTGCTTCTCAGACCCTGCCTGCGGCAGGCTGGCCAGGCCAGGTGGAGGGCATGCGCTTTGCTGAAGGCAAGACTGCTGGCTGGAGAACTGGACTGCAGGGCCATCCCCCAGGCTCTTGCACGGGGACCTGGAGGATGTGGCCCAAGCTCAGTCTCCTTCAGTCTGCATTGGTGGCTAATCAGGACATGGGTATGGGGGAAATCCCTGTAGGTCTGGAGGTGGCTGGGACGGCCCAGGGCTTGTTTCTCACCCTTTACCTCTAGTTTATATCCCACTGACACCGAGGTTTATTCGCAGTACACTTCAGCAGATAGAGTGATGGGGTAGAATCACAGAGCTGAGGAGTCCACGGTAAGGAATTCCAGGTCCCTGTGCTTCTCCTGCATCCCAGCTCTTCTGTCATTGGAAGGCAGTCATCCAAGACTCCTCCCTTTTCTGGCCTTTGCTGTCAGGGAGCCTGGAGGCCAGTTCACTATTCATTTCGCACAGTCAGTGCATCCCGGGGCCTGAAACACACTTTGAGCCTTCATTTTTGTTTTCTTCCCAGTGGCCTTATTTTTACACTGTTTGATTTCTTAAAGCTGCTTTGGATCCTTTTAAAAGTAGGCGAGTGAAAAGCTACACAAACAAACTCCTGGGCTTGGCACCCTCCTGTGCCCACATCTGGTGCCCTTTGGGACCTGCCAGAGCCTGGGTCCCCTGGCAGGGTGGGGCAGGGTGGGGTGGGGTGTTGCCTGAGAAACGGTGCAAACCTTCTTGCGCTCCGTACATGATTCATTTCCTTCAAATGTCCTATGCTGTTTTCCAGCAGAATCTCCATTATGTATGAATCAAGATCCTGGCTGACATTTTCTGCCTTGGCTGTTGTGAGCTTTCCCGTCAGAAATATCCTTCCCATGGGGCCTGAAGTAATTATTTTATATTTATTGGCATTAAGTGTATGAGAGAGAGAGAGAGAGAGAGAGAGAGAGAGTGTGTGTGTGTGTGTGTGTGTGTGTGTGTGTGTCGGGGGTGGTGTATCAGCTGCCACATAGTAAGAGAGCAAAGGATATTCTTTTGTCTTATGGTGTTTTACCTGTGCTGATTGGTTCTTGGCAGCCTTTAAATGCCTAGGCAGAGAGGAAGAGAGAGGTTCCTAAGCTGCATGGTGAATTTCTAAGTCTGTGTTGACTGCGGGAAATGTATGAGGAAAGGATGGTGGTTGATGCCTCTCCCTTACATTTAGGCCAGGGGTTGGCAAATTGCAGCTTAGTCCTGTCTGCTGCCTGTTTTTGTAAATAAAATTTTATTGGAACACAGCTTGCTCATTGGCTTATGTGTAGCATTTGGCTGCTTTCATGCTATGATGGCAAGGTTGAGTAGTTGAGACAGATGCCATGTGGCTTGCAAAGCTGAAGTTATTCATTAGCTGGCTCTTTCCAGGAAAAGTTTGCTGACCCCTGCTTTAGGATAAGACAGAGAAATGGAGAGACGTGGAATAGCAGAGTATCTTTTCAAAACAGGTCCCCTCAATTGTACCTGAAAGCGGCCAGAAGTCCTATAGGTTTGGGTTTGCGGGAGATTGAAGTTAGACTTGCTTGGTTCAGAGACCAGGCCAGGATCGAGCATTTGCCAGTGGTGACCTGGAGGTGTCTGGAGCAGGATCCTTTTAAATAGGCAAGCTGCTTGCTGGGAACACAGTTCACCTTAAGCTTTAAAAAAAATTCCTTCAAAGCCAAAAACCATGCAAATATGGAGCTGCCTGACAAGCCGAATGATTGATAGGGTAGAAAATAGGGTCTGTCATAAAGTATTTGAGGAGGTGGATTTTCCCAGCAGGGAGAAGCAGGCTGACAAGTGCCACTTGTTAATGGTGACTACCACTTTCCGTACCTAGTGTGTGCCAGGCGTAGCAATAGACACTTTGTCATTGTGTTCAGTCTCAAAACAACCCTGCTAAGTAGCTCCCAGTATTCCCCAGTTACCAGTGGAGGCTCCAGAGATGTATCTTTTGCGTGAATTGCACAGCCCATGATCAGGGAGGAAGCCGTCCCCTGTGGTCCAGCCCTCTGCACAGGGAATGGGGGAATCAGCTGGAATTGCAGCCATCCTATAGGACATAAGGAAGAACATCTTGACTGTAAGCGTGGTTAAACACTGGGATGAGCTGTCAGGGAGGTGTGAGAGATCCCCATCTGGGAAGGGCTTTGGAAAGGAGAAACATTTGTAAGTCTATTTTCAGCTTTCAGCTGCGTGGTGACACAGGGCATTGGCCTTGATGGCCTCTAGGAGATGACCTTTTGACCTTTCTGATTTCAGCATTCTCTCTCCTGTCACATCAGACCCTTTGCTGGTTTAGATCACAATAGTACTGCCAGTGCTGCGCCCTTTTAGAACTTCTAAGGCCCTGAGTTATTGGAGATTCAGTTTCCAGGGTGGTTCTTGAACCTAAGAAATCTTCTAGAAGCCTGGGTCATGTTGTGAGGTCCTTGTGCCTGTTGGGTCGTGGTTCTGTCTGCCTCAGGTTACTGTTGGCCCCAGGGCTCTTTTTCCTGCAGGCCTTAGTTAGCACCATGAATGGTTAGGGGTATGGGGGTCAGGGTGAGTGGTCACCAGTGGGTTTCAAGGGATTGGCCCATTTCATCTAAGTTGCCAAACTTATGTGCACAGAGTCGTTCGCAGTATTTCCCTAGTATCTTCGTAATGTGTGTGGGATCAGTAGTGATATCCCCTCTTTCATTTCTGATTTTGGTCATTTGTGCCTTTCTTTTTTTGTTTGTTAGTCTGCTAGAAGTCTGTTATTTCTTTTTGTTGGGTTTACTTTGTTCATCTTTTAAAAAAATTTTAGAGACCTTTTCTCTTTTCTGATATAAGCATTTGATGCTGTAAATTTGCCTCCAAGCACTGCTTTAGCTGCATCCTACAAGTTTTTATATATTGCATTTTTATTTTCAGTCATTCCAAACCAGTTTCTAATTTTCCTCGAGACTTCCTTTTTCATCTGTGGATCATTTAGTAGTGTTTAATAGTAATGTTTCATTTCTAAGTATTTGGAGGTTTTTCCAGGTGTCATTCTGTTACTGAATTTTAGTCAAAAATAAATGTATTGCCGGGCGCGGTGGCTCACGCCTGTAATCCCAGCACTTTGGGAGGCCGAGGCAGGTGGATCACGAGGTCAGGAGATCGAGACCATCCTGGCTAACACAGTGAAACCCCGTCTCTACTAAAAAATACAAAAAATTAGCTGGGCGAGGTCACGGGCGCCTGTAGTCCCAGCTACTCGGGAGGCTGAGGCAGGAGAATGGCGTGAACCCTGAGGGGCGGAGCCTGCAGTGAGCCGAGATCACGCCACTGCACTCCAGCCTGGGTGACAGCAAGACTCTGTCTCAAAAAATAAATAAAATAAATAAATAAATAAATGTATTAGTTTCCTATTGCAGCTGCAATAAATTGCCACAAACTTAGTGACTTCAAACAACAAAACATACTACCTTATAGTTCTGGCCAGAAGTTTAAAAGAGGCCTTATAGGGCTAAGTCTTAGTTTTCCTTCATATGAGAAGGTCTTTATTTTGCCTTCATTCCTGAAGGATATTTTCATTGGATATAACATTCTCTGTTGACAGTTCCTTTCTTTTAGGACTTTAAGTTGCTTCATCCTCTTCTGGCCTCTATAGTTTCTGATGGGAGATGTATAGTTACTTGAATCCTTATTCTCCTGTATGTAATATGTTGTTTTTCTCTGACTGCTTTCAAGACTTTTTTCTTTAACTTTGGTTTTCCATACTTTTATTATGATGTGTCTGGCTGTGTTTTTTATTTATCCTGTTTGGGGTTCACTGCATTTCTCGGGTCTGTAAATTTATGTTCTTCCCCTAATTTGGGAAGTGTTCAGCTATTATATTTTCCGATACTGTTTTCTGCTTCCATCTCTCCTCTCTTTCTGGGACTCCTGTGACATGAAATTAGACATCACATCTTTTGATGTTGTTCCATAGATCCTTGAGGTTTTATTCCATTTTTCTCCATTCTTGTTTTCTCTCTGTTATTTAGATTGGATAATTTCTATTGATCTATCTTTAAGTTCACTGACTCCATGGTCGTCTCCATTCTGCTGTTGAACCCCTCCAGGTAATTTTGTATTTTTTGGTTCTAAAATTTCTATTTGGTTCTTTTTTATAGCTTCTATTTTTTTGGCTGAGAACTCCTGTCTTTTTGTTTCAAGAGTAGAGTCTTTGCCCTTTCTTCTTAGAGCATGGTTATAATAGCTGCTTTAAAGTCTTAGTCTGATAATTCAAACATTTGGGTCATCTTGGAGTTGATGTTAGTTGATTGCCTTTTCCTTTCACAGTTTATGTTGCTTAGTTCTCTGTCAAGTAATTTTGGGTTATATCCTGGACATCTTGAATATAATGTTATGAGACTCCGGACCCTGTTTAAATGATATAAAAACGTTGACTGATTTTTTTTTTTTTAACAGGCAGTCAACCCAGTTAGATTCAGATCGCACATCCTGGCTTACTTTCTCAGCTCTGTGGTTCCAGTATCCACCCTGCTGTTCACCACCCAGGGATCAGTTTGAAACTGTGCAGTGATCTGTGCTGTGCTGATTCCAAGTGTTTTCACACATGTGCAGTTTAGGAGTGAGCCCCAGGGCTTCTTATGGAGATTTAAAGAATCCCTTCTCCAGCTCCATCTTCTCCATGATCTTCCCTATACTCTGCTTCCCCATGTCCCCCCTTCCAGGTGTTCTGATTAGAAGGCTGGGGCTCTAGCCTGTCACCCTGCACTATCGCCAGAGTTCCCCCCGAGGTTCCACTGCTGCTGTGCTGGTGAAGGGGGCAGGGGCTCCACCTATTTGATGGCGCTCGGTTAGTGTAGAGTGGAAAGAGTCCACTGGTCTCCACCCCAGGGAGGCTGCTGCTTGCATCTGTGGAGAGAGGAATAGACACGTTGTTTCTGCTGGGGGAAGGTGGATAAAGCCAAAAGAGTTCAATCCACAGGATTTCTCCTTCCTGGGCATTTGGTTAGAGAGAGCAAGCTTTTCTGTTTGGTTCTTTTTTTTTTTTTCCTCTTGTCTGTGCCTGTTGGTAGTTTCAAGCTACTCTAGTGCCCAGGCTGGGAGGCAAAATTCCAAAAACTGAAAAACCAGAAGAATCACTGCCAAGGTGTCCTTAAAATCCTGCAATCTCTGCTCAGTCCTCCTGCCTTTATCTACCTTTTTGAGTCTCATGATAAAGGTTTCATGCAGAATTTGTACCTGTGGATAGTGGGAATGGCTGTAGTGTGCTTTTTGCATCTTGCCTGGAATTGGAAGTTCAAACTTCTACATTTAGACGTCCTTCTCTCTGTGTGTGGTGGTGTTCCCTGGGATAGACCACTACTGCCCTTAGACAGCATTCTGAGGGTGGTGGCCCATACTGATCACCTCAGTCCACCCCAGTAACTTTCCTGCCGCCCCTCCCAAGACCCCCGCCCCAACAGGGCTAAGCTGATACATGCACTGCGGATGTAGGCCTGCCTGCTGGGCCTTCCTGTGTTTGTTTTTTCCAGGCAAAGCACCTCTCTCTGGCTCCTGCTGGTTTATTCAGCAGTGTCCCAGGGTTTGCTCATTGTCTGCTTTGCTTCAGACCCTTCTATCAAATTCCATTGTCTCTGACTTAATGGAGTCAGAGGGTAGGCATGGCCATCTGCATGTTCACTGAAGGGCCTGCCTGCATTTCCAGGGAGAGAAAGGCTTCAGGCCACTGGTGCATAAAGATCTTCGAAAATGTCCAGAAGATCCCAAACACTGCCTGTCCTGCATGCCAGGCCTTCCTTTCCACCAACCTGCTCCCCAGCCGCACATCCAGCTGTCATTTCCTAGAGAACCCATCCCATGCAGTTGTTTTGGACACATAGCGTTCCTTCAGGGAATGTGGCCCTGGGGCCACAGGTGGAGTAGAAGGCACAGTATCCCGAACCATCTGACAGGGCCCGACTCACCCTCACCATGCACCAGGCCAGTTATGGTTTCTTTCTGTGTCTTATTTCCTCCTCCGTCAAATGAGAGTTATTGTAGAAACCTTATAGTGCTGTGTTGGGATTAGCAGTAAACAGTTTGGCATGTGGTAGATGCCCGGGAAATGGAAGCTGCCCTTTTTTCCTAATGGGAAAGAAGTGATTTTGTTTTTGAGACAGTTCCCTTCCTCTGCTGCTGCACAGGGACACCTGGGTGCCTTTTTAAAATTAGACCAGGGCACGGTGGCTTACTCATAATCCCAGTGTTTTGAGAGGCCAAGGTGGGAAGATCACTTGAGGCCAGGAGTTTGAGACCAGCCTGGGCAACCACGGCAACTCCGTCTCTATAAAAAAATAAAATTAGCTGGACGTGGTGGTGCACGTCTGTAGTCCCAGCTATTCAGGAGGCTGAGTCAGGAAGATTGTTTGAGCCCCAGGAGTTTGAGGCAATGGTGAGCTATGTTCATGCCACTGCACTCCAGCCTAGCCAGCAGAGCAAGACCGCGTCTCATAAAATAAAATAAAATAAAATAAAACAAAATAAAATAAATAAAATATAAAATAAAATAAAAAACATAAAATACCAATAGCCTGTGCTGCCTGGAGCCGTGGTATTAAAAGGCCCATGGACTTGGGCCATGCCTGAGCTGGCTGTGCTCTGCCTGCCACCTAGGCTGCCCCTCCCCAGCCCCCTGCTTGTGTGGAGCAGGCATGGAATCCTGCAGGAATGTGAAGTTCATCCTTCCCTGGATGCTTGGGCACCATCTGGCCAGGCTCATGGAGCAAATGGGCCTGTGAGTTATGTCCCCACCCATGCCTACACCCAACCTTTATGCCCCGTTTTTAGTGGGAGAATTTTGTTTGGAGCTGCAGGTGTTGCGGGTTGGCATGTCTCAGGCAAGAGAGTTAAGTCTTTGGGGTCTTCCTGTTCTCTTTCTTGGCCCAGCTCTACTCCCTGGTTCCCCTGGCCCTGTCTGGCCTGCCTGTTACTTTGGGTGCTCTCAGCCTGTCCCAAGGCAGCTCATCCCTCAGGCCCTGCCCTGTCTTGTCTCTCCAGCCTCCCAGCCCAGGGGCTTGTTCTCCATGTAGTAACTAATACCTGAGTGTGATCCTCTAATTTTCTGTTGCTTTCTTGCTTCCATGGTTGTTGGAAGCCTGGAGACCCAGTGTTTGGCCAAGGACAGGGCCTGCTGGTTTTAGAGCTCCTGGCCCAGCAGGGATGATAGGACCCAGGACCCCAAGTGCTCTAGGCAGGCACTGTTCTGGGTGCTGTAAAGCATGGTGCCTAGCACCTCACAGGGACTCGGGGTGTGCTGGTTGACCAGCCGAATCCACTTTTTATTAACGAGAAGCCTGGGGCCCAGAGACATTAAGTAATGTGCTAAGGTCACCCACCTGGGCAGTGGTAGGGCTGGGTTTGAACCAAGGTCTGCAGTGCCCAGCTCATGAATTCTGCTGCTTGGGAGCCAGCAGCACCGCTGGCAAAGGGGTAGGGGGACCTCGGGCCTGTCAGAGAGGGTGCCTGGCTCTTTGGGAGTGGGGGGTGCACCAGAGTGGGTTGGAGACAGGACCCAGAGCACCACCCTTTACCTGACCAGCATCTTGGTGGTGGTCCCCACCTGGAAAGGCAGGACCCTGGGGTCCGACAGAGCCTATTGGAGATCTAGGTTCTGGCCCAGCTGGGATGCTCACTGGCTTCTGTAGCTTATCAGTGAGGCTACCTGCTGCACCCGTGAGCGTGGGCAGCCCCATCTGCCTCCTCCTTCAGGTGAGATGGCAGGATTAGAGAGACGGAATGAATGCTGCCGTGTCGCATTCATGTAGGAAGGCCTTATTAACAAACCATCTGTAGCAGTCAGAAGGCCTGATGTGGTCAGGCCAGACCTTGGAGCCCCTGTTCTGGATCCGTTTGGCAAAGATGAGAGAGAAGCTGGGTTAGGCTTTGTTGGGTAAATGCAAATGCCACATCTGTGTGTGCACACACATAGGCTGAGACACTTTTCTGCAAGGTGGGGGATCGCATTGATGGAAGAAAAGGTGCTCTGATAGCTTCAGCCTGGACTTGGGTCCAGAGCTTTGGATAGAAGTATCTTTCCAGACAATTGGGATCCTGTAGAAAATCTGCCCTCTGAGGCTCTTCTGTGCCTTCTGGTGTGTCCTGGGACCCCTTGGCATCTCCAGGCAGAGCCTGTGCAGAGCATCCACATCAGAGCCCCTGTGGGCCCCAGTGCCTGTAGTTCCATCATCTGCCTGGATGCTCAGTTCCTGGAGCGAGCTTCCTGAGCAGCCTGTGCAGGCTCCAGGCTCTGGCAGCATCTCCACGCTGCTCCTGCCGCCCTTTCTCCTGGTGGAAGCAGCCTGCGTTGCTTCTCTGCCCAGTGGTGACAGGCTGTTCTCGTTTGGAAACAGAAGAGACACCACTGCTTCCCCACATCGACTTCCTAAAACATGAGGCTCCTTTCCGTGGTGTATGTGTAAAATGCCTGGCTCTGTGTATGCACGTGGTGCACGCCTGGCCCTGGGGTCTTCACATTCTTCAGAAGAGGCTGGGCGCAGTGGCTCATGCCTGTAATCCCAGCACTTGGAGAGGCTGAGGCAAGTGAATCATTTGAGGTCAAGAGTTCGAGACCAGCCTGGCTAACATGGTGAAATCCCGTCTTTACTAAAAATATAAAAATTAGCCAGGTGTGGTGGCTCACACTCCTGTAGTCCCAGCTATTCAGGAGGCTGAGGCACAAGAATCGCTTGAACCCAGGAGTTGGGGGTTGTCGTGAGCTGAGATCACACCACTGCACGCCAGCCTGGGTGACAGAGCGAAACCCTGTCTCAAAAAAAAAAAAGAAAGAAAAAAAAGAAGAGCATGGTGACTTCACCTGCCCAGGGAGGCGTGCCAGCTGGGGCCCATGGAGAATCAGATATTCAGCCAGGGACAAGGGCATGTCAGTGGGCAGAGTGCCAGGGTGTGGGAGGCTCTCCAGGTGGTTGCTGACCAAAAACATCACTTTTGGGTTTTGTGACTCAGAAATGAGCTCACCCTGTACACCCCGCAGATGTGATGAGCCCCAGGCCGAGTCCTCTGGGGGTGTCATTAATGGCGTGTGCATGAGCATTTTCTTCTGGCATTTTTACAGAGACCGTATGCAGCTGGACTCTCTGGAGACAGGAAACAGAAATTCTATTATGTGTCCTATCAGCCAATAAAGGAGGGGAGCTTGCCTTGAGTTGTGTTTTTCTGTGACCCTGTGTGTTTGATCCGTGTCAGCACCCAGTTTGGCCACCCTGACCTCTGTCGCTCCCAAGTCTGAGGAACCAGTGGTTATGTGAATGTGAAGTCATTTACTTCATCTGTTTATTTAGATCTGGGCCCTGGGGTGGCCCCATGCGTTGAATAAGTGTGTTCTACAGAACCCATGGTCCCTGGGTTCTGGGTGGTCAGTGGCCTGAGGAGGGACCAGACTCCAGCCTGTCCTAAGGAGCTTATGAGAAGTTTTGAGGGGACTGGTTCCTGGACATGGGCTGTAGCGTAGGTGGAGTGTCGAGGAGGACCCTACATATGGTGAGTGGGAGAAAGCACCTGGGAGAGTGTCCCGCGGCCCAGGAGGGTGGCCAGGTTAAGTCACGGCAGAGATGGGGCTATCAGAACGGTGGGCTGTGAAGAACTGGGAGGGCCAAGACTCAGGGAGGCCATCTGGATGGGGAAGGTGTGAGCCGAGGCCCAGAATGGAGCACCCAGGGGACCCAGGCTGATCAGGTCGCAGCGAGCACAAGGGGGTATGCAAAGCCATGAGCTCCAGACTCCCCAGTCTTGGGCCCTGATGTGGGGGTGTGTGTGAGCTGGAGCCGTGGGACCAGGGCCGAGCCCGCGTGCTGGACAGTCTTCGGGGCCCAGACACCAAGGGCCACCCGGAGCCTGCAGGAAAGTTGGGGAGTAGAGGGGCATGGGTTGTGTGGACAGAGCCCTACCATGCATAGAGGAGTCAGGCTCCTCCCCCGACTCTGTGGCCACACATTGTCCCTCACACTCTTGATTTCTCAGCCACAGTAAGGGTGAAAACCAGGGTGGTCTCGACACTATGACCCAGTTCCCATTTCACCTCCTGGGTCTTCTCCAGGTTCTGTGGAGTTTTTTGTTTTCTTTTGTTTTTTTGAGATGGAGTCTCGCTTTGTCACCCAGGCTGGAGTGCAGTGGTACGATCTTGGCTCACCGAAACCTCCGCCTCCTAGGTTCAAGTGATTCTTCTCTCCTCAGCCTCCCAAGTAGCTGGGATTACAGGCATGCGCCCAGCTAATTTTTGTATTTTTAGTAGAGACGGGGTTTCACCATGCTGGCCAGACTGGTCTGGAACTCCTGACCTCAAGTGATCCGCCTGCCTTGGCATCCCAAAGTGCTGGGATTACTGATGTGAGCCACCACGCCCGGCCTTCTCCAAGTTCTGAATTCCCTGAAAGCAGCTGTGCTGTTGCCCTGCCTTCTGGGGCAGAATGTTAGGAGTAAGCAGCATTTAAGTGCCTCCCTGATTAAGAGAAAGATATATATTCCAACTAGGTGGCGAGGACATAGATGTCCAGGCCGATGTGTTCCACGGCATAACGTGGGGACTGCAGAGAGAAAGGGACATGTTTATGTCCCAGGTGAGTCATGGAATCTCGGCATATGAGGGTGTGCATGTCAGATTTTTTCAAGGAGGGGTGTCTTAGTCACTTCAGGCTGCTATAACAAAAATGCCACAAACCGGGTACCTTAAACAACAAACACTCCTCACAGTGCTGGAGGCAGGAAGTCAGTATCAAGGAGCTGGAACATTTGGAGTCTGCCAAGGGCTCTCTTCCTGGTTCTTAGCCATCTTCTTGCTGTGTTCTCACCTGGTGTAGAAAGGATGGGGGCTGTCTCTGGGGTTTCAAAAGGGCACTAATCCCCTTCATGAGGGTTCCGTCCTCCTGACCTAATCACCCCCAAAGGCCCCACCTCACATTGGGGGTTAGATTTCAACATAGGAATTTTGCAGGGATGTGAACATGTATTCTATGTGCTGTGAGGGGCATCTCAGAGTGCCACCCCCACATCCCCAAAGCTGCTGGACCTTGCATGTGGGAGCTGACTCTCCTGGGGCTGGTGTGACTCATGGCTGGAGGCCTGGCTTGTTAACCCAGCTCTGAGGTCCTCTGGATGCCACCTCCTGCACACCAGCCAGCCAGGTGGCCTCCACGTGCCTTCTGTTTCATGGAGAAGAGCTACTTGCTTAAGACAGGTTCCTCAAACCCCTGGCATCTGGTCCCAGGTGACTGAGCATCTCATGGCTACCTCCTCCCCACCTGCAGCCTCATCTCCACCCTGCTGCACTCTATGGCTGAGCAGCACAGGGTGCCAGGGGATGTTTGTCTGCACTGCTGCTGTGTTGCTGACTTATGAGACCTCTTTGGAAGGGGCTCAACAGGTGAGGAGAGTGGTATGGATCCACTTGTCCTAATGGACCACTCCAACCTTCTGAACATCCCAGGCTTTCCTGGTACAGTCCCCATCTGCCAGCCAAGAGGAGAGCATGGCTCAGGTGGGATTCAGGCGAGAACAGGGCAACACACACCTACTAGCCAAGATACAAAGCACTTAATACAGGGAGGAGTCATGTGGGCAGAGCCCAGCGGATGTGGGTTCCCCTCACGAGGACCGAGAGGGGACCAACACCTGTTAGATGTCTGCTGTGTTCCTGACGCTGGCCTGGGTGTGGGATGTGACTGGGTGTCTGTTGCTCTCCTTGGCAGGTGCCTGCCCTGGAGGTAAAGAGGCTGGGACAGCGACCTTAGGCAGCCAGCTGGGGTCTGTCTGTTAAGCAAGGAGCAGGAATCAGCCTTGTTCTCAACTGGCCTGTCTAGGAAGCCTGAACGAATTCTGTGTCTTGAATAGTACCCAAGTCAGGTGCCAGCCCTCTGCTGGCCCTGGCAGGGGGTAGCTGTGGAGGCAAGAGTGTTGGGCAGGGTGACCTGATTGAGCCAAGCTGTTATTCTGCCACCTGAGGATTTTCCAGGAGAAGTGCCAGGCTCAGAACCGGCGTCAGATACCTCTGAGAGCCTTTCCGGTTGCCACAGTTCTCCCAGGATCATGGAGTTCTTGAAGGAAGGCCTTTTCCTGGCGTGTCTGCAGTGGCATGGTGATGTATCCACACTGCCCGTTTGTGAGTTGAATCTGCAGAACTCACTTTTCCCAGAAGGTGCTTTCAGAATGCAGTGTACCACAGTCCTCATCAGGATCTGCTCATTTGGCTGGGCTGGCAGGTGGCTGAGTTGGCTCCCTGAGCGGGCGTCTAGCAGCTGTGCCCATGGAGGCAGGCTGGGCGTGTGAATCTCACCTCCTCCCACGGCTCCCTGGGGAAGCAGGATAGGAGCTAGGCCTAGTTCCCGAGCCTGGCCGATTGGGAGTAACAGGTGGGATCTGAACCAGGTTGTCACACCCGCAATGACAGCTGGGATTATCGCCATGGGTGGTAATTCCCACATGACAGTTTCGAGTTTCAGGTCAAGAGCCGGGTCCTCTGTCTCCTCTTGCATCTGGACAGAGAGATCCTTGCTGGCAGGTTTTCTGGCTCGTTCCTCAGCTGTTTCCTGTGGCCTGCAGAGTTTGCAGCCCCAGGGGAGTGAGGAAAGCTCTGCTCTGGCCTGATTTTTGCTGGAGAAGAGAAACGTGGAAGTCAGGGTGGTGGCCTTTGCAGTGGGTCAGCTTTGGGCTGCTGAGATGGGCGGCGTGAAGACCAGCCTCCAGAGCCCTGGCTGGCCTTTGTAGTGGACGAGACAGACCAGATTGCCATGCTAGGGTCACCCGCTGACCTGCAGTGGCCTGAGCAGATACATGGCTCTGCCACATTTCCTGAAGTGGAGCCCTCAGCCTCACACTGCATCCCCCAGAAGCCAGGTAACAGGAGGTCATAAGGTTTTCTGGAAAGGAGCAAAAGAGGGTGCTGCTAAATGTTGCAGGTGGGAGCGCGTGAATAGGTGAGGCTTCCCGTAATTATGATGAGTGATGCTTGTGCTTCTCAGTGCTGTTTCCTCCCTCTGACGGGGCTTGCTTGACACCTTGCAGGGAGCGTGGGTGGAGAGTGTCATTATCCCCATTTCATTGGTGGGAACATTGAGAGATGAAACGAGGAGTTTCATCTGCAGGCCCCTGGGCCCTCTGGTCATCCCGGTCATCCTGGTTGGTTTATTGTCTTGTTTTTTAAAGGGGATGATTGAAGAAGGCCTTGGAGGTAGGGTGGGGGAAGCTGGGAACAGAGGGAATTATATTTCCTTTTCCAAATACTTCTTTAAGAATGGAAGAGTTCCTGGCCACATAATCCATGTGCACAGATTTTCCGGGGGAAAATCCACTTGAGTTTAGACTTGGAGACCGTGCCACCCCCCGGTCTGTTCCTCAGGCTTTTGACATCTGCCCACACCTGGAACATCTTAAATTCTGGTGGAGAATACAAAATGTCACTCCCCTGCCCCAGCTCACCCCTAGTTGAGCCCCCCAGGATACCTGAAGTTGGGGATCCTCCTTCTTAGCTGTGGAGCTCAGGGTATGTTGGTTCCACATCCAAACTTTCAACCTCCATCTGTAAAATGGGGTACTGATGGCTCCCTTGCAGAGGCGGGGGGATTCGAGGCAGCACTTCTGGCCCATACCTGTTGCCATTTCTGCGTGTTGTACCCCTGGCCCTGACTCAGGCCGGCGTCCTGAACACCTGTGCATCCACAACCCCATAAGCCTTCCAGGAGCACTATAGATCAGGGTGACCCAGGATTAGGCCGGGGGTGGGAATTGCAGACTGTCCCCCAGGACTGACCCAGGGCTACCCTCCAGGGCCGGTGAGAACACGAGTGCTTCTTGTGTGTATATGTGGCTTGTGGCTTGCAAGGGGTGTGGGGGGGCAGGTGGGGGGGTTGGTTCGAGTCTCAAACTGTCCTCTGTCGGGTCGGGTCAGGTCTCAAACTGTCCTCTGGGCCATTTCCTTCTTTCCCTCAACAGAAAGAACCCAGGCTATGGAATCATGTGTGGGCCCAGCAGGGTTCATGGGCAGCTTCTCAGTCTGTCTCCAGTGTTGGGCTCTTCTGGTCCTGCCCAGCTTGTCGCTTTAGTACCTCAGTTTCCTTATCTGCATGGAAGCCCACCTGTCAGCTTGGAGGAGGGGAGGAAAGCAAAGCCCCTCAGGCCCTGTGTGGGAAGGAGAGTCTGAAAGTGCAGGGGCTGTGCTCAGGAAGGAGCGCAGCTTCAGGAGGGGCTGGTTGGCTGGCAGTGTTGTGCAGGACATTCAGAATGTGACTGGGTTTCTATTCTGATTTGTACAAGCACAGGATACTCAGGTGGCTCTGGTCTATTCTCTAGCAGGAGAGTCTGGAGTCAATCTGTAATAATTTAGTTTCTGAGCAGGTGCCTGGCACTGGAAGAGGGGAGCCCAAGAGAGCACGGATACATTGTGTGGCTGAAGGGGGCAAGGCCCTGGGCTGCCTCCTACTCTGACCTTGTGGGCCTTGGTGTCTGCTCTTCCCCTCTGTCTGCCACTCTGAGTCTGGAATATGGCAGTGATATGGGTGTTGTGGGCACTCCTGGCATGTGGGCAGCTCCTCAATGCTGGTGTCTGAGCTCCACAATGACTTCATTCATGTAATAGTGTGTTATGGCTGCGTAACAAAGAACCACAAACTGTGCAGCCCAAATCATAGAAATTTATCATCTCACAGTTCTGACGGCTGGAAATATGAGATTGAGATGTTGGCTGAGTTGGATCCTTATAGGTGGCAGTCTTCAAGTTCACATGACATTCTCCCTATATGCCAGTCTGTATCCAAATTCCACCCACCCCCACTTTTTTTTAGGAGACAGTGTCTCCCTCTGGCTCCGGTCCCAGGCTGGAGTGCAGTGGTGCAATCATAGCTCACTGTAGCCTCAGCCTTCTGGGCTCAAGTGATCCTCCCACTTCAGTCTCCCAAGTAGCTGAAAACTACACTTGACCACCATACCCGGCTAATTTTTATATTTTTTTGTAGAGACAGGGTCTTGTTATGTTGTCCAGGCTAGTCTCGAACTCCTGGCCTGAAGTGATCCTGCCTCCCAAAGTGCTGGGATTACAGGCATGAGCCACCACGCCAGGCCACCTCTTTTTTAAAGGACACAGTCATATTGGATTAGGACCTAGCCTAATGACCTCGTTTTAACTTGGTAAAGACCTTATTTTCAAATAAGTTTGGAGGTTAGGACTTCAGCATATGAATTTAGGAGGGAACACGATTTAGCCCCTAAAACTATACTTCTTTTCTTTTGTTTTAAATTTCAAAGCCTGGCTGATCGTGTGTGTGTGTGTGTGTGTGTGTGTGTGTGTGTGTGTGTGTGTGTGTGTGTGTGTGTGTGTGTGTGTGTGTGTGTGTGTGTGTGTGTGTGTGTGTGTGTGTGTGTGTGTGTGTGTGTGTGAAAATATATATACATAACATAGGCCGGGCGCTGTGGCTCATGCCTGTAATCCCAGCACTTTGGGAGGCTGAGGCAGGAGAATGGCGTGAACCCAGGAGGCGGAGCTTGCAGTGAGCCGAGATGGCGCCACTTGCACTCCAGCCTGGGCGACAGAGCGAGAAAATATACGTAACATGTACTGTTCTAGCCATTTTTAAGTGTGCGGTTCAAGGTACATCCACATTGTCATATACCTGTCACTACTGTCCATCTCCAGAACTTTTTCATATTCTCCGCACTGAAACTCCACTAAACGCTAACTCCCTCCTCCCCTCCTTTCCAGCACCTCACAGCCCCCATTCTACTTTCTGTCTCTATGAATTTGACTACTCTAGGAACCTCATATATGTGGAATCTTACAGTATTTGTCTGTTTGTATCTGGCCGACTTCACTTAGCATAATGTCCTCAAGGCCTACCTCAGTCAGTGTGTGTGTGTGTGTGTGTGTGTGTGTGTGTGTGTGTGTGTGTGTGTGTGTGTGTGTGTGTGTGTGTGTGTGTGTGTGTGTGTGTGTGTGTGTGTGTGTGTGTGTGTGTGTGTGTGTGTGTGTGTGTGTGTGTGTGTGTGTGTGTGTGTGTGTGTGTGTGTGTGTGTGTGTGTGTGTGTGTGTGTGTGTGTGTGTGTGTGTGTGTGTGTGTGTGTGTGTGTGTGTGTGTGTGTGTGTGTGTGTGTGTGTGTGTGTGTGTGTGTGTGTGTGTGTGTGTGTGAAAATATATATACATAACATAGGCCGGGCGCGGTGGCTCATGCCTGTAATCCCAGCACTTTGGGAGGCTGAGGCGGTGGCTCATGCCTGTAATCCCAGCACTTTGGGAGGCTGAGGCAGGAGAATGGCGTGAACCCAGGAGGCGGAGCTTGCAGTGAGCCGAGATGGCGCCACTTGCACTCCAGCCTGGGCGACAGAGCGAGAAAATATACGTAACATGTACTGTTCTAGCCATTTTTAAGTGTGCGGTTCAAGGTACATCCACATTGTCATATACCTGTCACTACTGTCCATCTCCAGAACTTTTTCATATTCTCCGCACTGAAACTCCACTAAACGCTAACTCCCTCCTCCCCTCCTTTCCAGCACCTCACAGCCCCCATTCTACTTTCTGTCTCTATGAATTTGACTACTCTAGGAACCTCATATATGTGGAATCTTACAGTATTTGTCTGTTTGTGCCTGGCTGATTTCACTTAGCATAATGTCCTCAAGGCCTACCTCAGTCAGTGTGTGTCAGAGTTTCCTACCTTTTTGAGGCTGAATAATACTCTTTTACATGTATGTAGCAGGTTCTCGTTTTCCACTCATGTGTTGATGGACCCTGGGGTTGCTGCCACCTCTTAGCCATTGTGGATGGCGCTGCTGGGAATGTGGTGAATGTGCACCTCCTCTCCTAACCCGCCACAGGCGCCCTTCAGAAGGGGGGCAGCCCGAGACCGAGATGGGGGAAGAAGGTGGTTTGCCTGCCCTCCCAGGCTTGCTGGGTGTCTGCCCGTGGTTGGGCCCTGGCCCCGGGCTCAGGGTGGTGACCGCCAGCAGGGGGAAGCCCCTCTTCCTGCCTTCCCCCCCAACCAACCCTCTGTATTTCCTCTTTGGAGGGGCAGTGAGTGGGAAGGGAGGACCTGCAGGTGTGCAGCGGCCATGGCCCGCATCCTGGCTGAGCACCTTTGCTGGTGTGGAGGGACACCCTCCAGTCACTTTCAGACCTCACTCCCCATGCTGCTCCCATACCAGGGCACTGTCCCGCGCCATCCTCCTTTGAAGGGCACTGCCCACCTTCCCTGCCTTGCCCCTGCCCCTGCTGGTTGAAGGCTCTGTTGGTCACATTCTTCCTCTCTCTCCTCTCACTGCCAGCCTGTATCCCCTTTCCCAGCTGTACCCCCTTTCCCAGAGACCACTTCCAGCCCCCCTTAGCTCTTAGTGACCTCTGGCTGGATCTAGAAACCAAACTGACACCAGGTAGATTAACAAGAGAAAAGCACACTAATGTCAGTTTTACAGGTGCATGGGAATCTTCACCAGAGTCAAGTCCAGAGAAGTGGCCGAAGCAAGATGCTTTATCCTTTTTCGATAAAGAACAATAAGTTTGAGAAGTGGCAGGACAAGGGGGATCTGGCTAGGGGCAGTAAATTCTCGAGGAGTCACTGGGAGATATATGAGGGGTGTAAACCTGGTGGAAGATAAGGGTTACTTTGTTAAAGCATATTTATTCAGGCCCACTGCAGCCCCCAATTCCCAGTCTCAGGTGATAAGGGCTATTTTCTCCCCTGGTTCAAGGAAGACACCCCTCCCAGAGGAATCTTTATGGCTTGCTGAGTACAGCAAGAAACAGGTCAGCTAGCCCTTTCTGAACCTACAGCTTGAAGTCAGTGTACCCATCCAGTGTATTTTGAGATGGCGCTTCCTTCACTCTTTCCCAGCCTTTCTGCATTTGTAAGCCCCAGGAGAGCCGGCAGCTGAGTCAGCCTGAATCCCTCCATGGGGCGTCTTTGCAGCTCCCTGCCCCTGCTGGTTGAAGGCTCTGTTGGTCACATTCTTCTCTCTCTCACAGACTGTGCCCCTCCAAAGCCCTTCCAGGCCTCTCCTGGGGGCTGGGTTATCTCTGTCTTCAGACTCCATGGCACCGAGTTCAGGCCATGTCTTAGTGTCCTGTGGCTTCCTTAACAGAATGCCACAAGCTTAGTGGCTTACAACAACAAACATTTATTCTCTCCCAGTTCTGAAGACTGAAGTCCCACATCAAGGTGTCAGCAGGGCCAGGCTGTCTCTGGAGGCTCTGGGGGAGGATCCTTCCTGTCTGTTCCCAGCATCTGATGGCCCCTGGCATTCCTTTGCCTGGTGACAGCATCTCTCCAGTCCCTGCCTCCGCCTTCAAACGGCCTCCTGTATGCCTATGTCTTCTGTCTCTTTAAAGATAATTGTCATTGGATTTACGGTCCATCAGTGTGATATTGTGATAAAATAAGAAATCTGTATGTGGTCTTCCTTCTGGTTTCTGGCACAAGCTCCTAAAATCATTGTAATTTCCTGAACGATGGGTCGATAGGAGCATCTTTTGTTATTCATGCAAGCCCTTTTCTGTGGGACCTGAGGTTATGCTAATGAGGTGATGCTTGATGGGCCCCTAGATAGCTGTGGGACGGGGCTGGTTGCCAGAGGAACCAGCCACGTGATTAGAGGGTTGGAACTTTAGCTCCACCCCTGAACTCTGGGGATGGGGAGAGGGGTGGAGATTGAATTGGTCACCCATGTCTACAGCCATGCCAGCCTGATCTCGGCTGAACTGATCATCAGTGGCCAGTGATTTAGCCTTGCCTACCTAGTGGAACCTCCATGAAAACACTACACAGTGGGGTTCAGAGAGCTTTCAGGTTGGTGAACACATGGAGGTGCTGGGAGGGCAGTATCCCAGGAGGCCATGGAAGCTCCCCTGCAATACACCCTATTACCCAGCCCTCTTCCGTTTGTCTATTCCTGAGTGGTATCTTTTACAATAAACTGGTAAATGTGAGTAAAGGGCTTTCCAGAATTATGTGAGCTGCTCTAGCAATTTTTTTTTTTTTTTTTTTAAGATGGAGCCTCACTCTGTTGCCCAGGCTGGAGTGCAGTGGCGAGATCTCGGCTCACTGCAACCTCCCGGGTTCAAAGGATTCTCCTGCCTCGGCCTCCCGAGTAGCTGGGACTACAGGCGCCTGCCACCACGCCTAGCTAATTTTTGTATTTTTAGTAGAGATGGGGTTTCACCGTATTGGCCAGGCTGGTCTCGAACTCCTGACCTTGTGATCCGCCCGCCTCAGCCTCCCAAAGTGCTGGGATTACAGGCATGAGCCACCGTGCCTGGCTCTAGCAAATTATTGAACCTGAGGAGGGGGTTGTGGGAACACCCCACCCCCACTCCCAGCTTTAGGGTCAGTAGGTCAGAAGTACAGGTGGCCCAGACTTTCCCCCAGTGCCTTAAGTGGGAACAGTCTTGTGGTACTGAGCCCTTAACCTGTGGAGTCTGATGCTCATTCCACGTACTTACTGGCAGAATGGAATTAAATTATAGGACACCCGGCTGGTGTCCAGAGACTGGGAGGATTGCCTGGTGAAAGGAGAAAACCCGCATGTGTGTTGTCAGGAGAGTTCTGGGGGAATAGAAACACATACTATTACTACAATAGTGGTAGTAATTGGACAATCTAGGGTGATCTCAGCTCAAAGCCTTTAACTTCATTACATCTGCAAAAAGACTCTTTCCAGGTAAGGTCGTATTCTCAGATTCTAGGGTTAGGATATGAACGTGTTCCTTTGGGGGCCCACTACAGTGGGCTTCTCACCTTGGTGTTCCTCAGGGAAGCCAGTGTCTGCCTCCGTCTCCTCCGTTAGGTTCTGGCTCCGTGGTCATTTCCTCAGGGAGAGGCCCTGCTGTCCTTCCTGGGTCTGTCTTCCTCCCTCCTGCATGTGCTTCGGTGCCACCTGCCTCTCTCCCGTGGCCTTGTCATGGTTGCTGTGATGCCCATGTCACGTGACTCCGTGGATTCTGCTGGCTCCCGTGGGCAGGGGCTGGGTGTGTGGTGCTCACCATTCCATACCCAGCACAGTGTCCTGAATGTATTAGGTACTCAGTAAGTACATTTGTCTGGGGCTAAACCTTCAGGGTCTCCAGGAAGTCTTTCTGAGTTCCAGAGTCCTAAAAAGCCCAGGTGCTGCTGAGGAATAATAACTATATCATCCTGGGGCGGAGGGCTGCTGCCTCTTCCCAGCTGGGGTTTCAGCCTCTGCCCTGCCCCTGCACCAGCCGGCCCCAACCTGAAGCCTAGAGCATCAAATTATTATTGCCTCCGGGAATGACTGGGAACCTTAGACACAGGTGGGTCCTTGGAGACTGGAGGTGGTCCTTTAACAGTGTTCTGGATGCTGATGGAGAGGAGAGGGGTTTCTCCTCTGCCCACACTGAGGCACACTCGGCTTGTGGAGGAAAATGGCTCTCTAGTGCCCCCAGAAAATTGCCAGCAAAGTTGACCTTCTGGTGATTCAGTCTCCAACCAGCTCAGCCTTCAAGCAGGCAGAGCTGTCAGGGCTGGTCGTGTGGGTTGGACTTTCTCCTCCAAGAAAGCTCAGAGTTGTAAATACCTGTTTCTCATTTGCGGTGTCTAGGGTTGCCTGGGGAGCCAAGGCATCAGGGAGCAGGATAGGCTCAGGCCCTTCCCGACTGACATTTTCTAGCCTATGGGGGGCCTTGGCTAGCCTGGTGGCTTTCTCTGTGGCATACTCTGATTCATGACCCTGACCTCTCTCTACCCGGGCAGCTGTGGCTTTCCATTCTTGGGTGCTGGCCTGGTGATGTCATTGTTGGGGTACGGCATGAGGGCTGGGAGGCCACAGGATCCTGGGATGCTCTCTGTGTACCCTTCCACCACAGAACCAAGGACCCTGGTGGCAGGCCTTTAGCCAGGGTGCGGTGGCTAACTGGATGGGGCATGTCTCATTTATAAAGAATTTTGAGGCACTTGGTGTGGATGCAAGAAGGAGCAGCTGCCAGCCTGGCAGAGGAGGAGAAAGTAGAAAAACCACCAGAACCAACCACACATCTCCGAAAGCACTCACTGCCTGTGGGTGGCCTGAGGTTATGGCCAGGGTGGTACTGACGTCCATCCGGAAGGATACTCTCAACTGTCGGGAAACAGTGGAATTATGTTCCGGGTTCCCTGCTTAGGAGAGGAAAACAGGTCAGCTTTAAAAAAAAATTGAGGTAAAATTCACATAACATAAAATGAATCATTTTAAAGTGAACAATTCCATGGCTTTTAGCGCCTTCACAGTGTTGTGCAACCACCATCTCTGTTTAGTTCCAAAACATTTTCGTCACCCCAGAAGGAAACCCCTGCCCATTAAGCAGTCACCGACCTCCTTTCTGTTTTTATGGGTTTACATATTCTAGGCATTTAATATCAATGGAGTCATACAACATGTGATACTTTGTGACTGGCATATTTCCCGTAGCATCATGTTTTCAAGGTTCATCCGTGTCGTAGCATGTGACAGAATTTACTTCGCTTTGAAGGCAGAGGCTGGGTACAGTGGCTCACACCTGCAATCCCAGCACTTTGGGAGGCCTAAGCAAGAGGACCACTTGAAGCCAGGAGTTCAAGACCAGCCTGGGCAACATAGCGAGACCCGTCTCTACAAAAAGAAAAAAAAATTATTTTAGCTGGACGTAATGGCACACACCTGTAATGCCAGTTACTTAGGGGGCTCAGGCAGGAGATCACGTGAGCCCAGGAGTTCGAGACTGTGGTGAGCAATGCTATTCCATTGAATCTGATGGACATTTGGGTTGTTTCTACCTCTTGTGAATAATGCTTCTGTGAACATTCTGGTACAAGTTTTTGTTTGAACACTAGTTTTCAATTGTTTTGATTATACACCTAGGAGGGGAGTTGCTAGGTCGTAAGGTTATCAATGCCACATCTTAGAAATGCCTTCTCTTTGGAACGTAAGTTGACCCAGTAGGCAGGTCACACAGGTGCAGCTGGGCACAGTCAAGCTCTGCCTGAGACTCAGTTTTTCCTGTCTGAAAAATAGCAATCTAAAAGTTCATGCCCACTCAGGTGTGTATTCCAAGAGATGATACGTGGGTTTTCAGCACCATGTGTGACCTAGAGGAAGTGCCCCGTAAAGGGTGGCGGTTATTTTTTGCCCACTACTTCAAAGATTTGGGTCTTTTTTGCTGTTAGAGGAACTTACCTCTCTGAAGCACTACAGGTATTCCCTGACCTTACCTGAGGTTCTGCTACGATAGCCAGCTTCGGAGCCCCCCAAAATCCGCAGCCCTTCTCGAGGGTAGAGTCTGCTCTTGGTGGGTACATGGTGGTAGGAAGGTGCCAGGCTATGGATGAGCGTGGGGTGCAGAGCCAGCTCCGACTGTGGACTCTGCACGTTTCAGTGAGACCTGAACCTCCGTCCCAGCCATGGTTTTCCAAGCCTCTCTGGAGGACAGTGCCTGCCTGACAATCCCTCCAAAAGACGCGTGCTGCTGTTTGTAGAAGTCGCTGGCACCATGCTGCCGTGGCCTGCCTAGGACCTGGGAGAAGATGGGAGGCCGAGAGGAGAGCAGGAAGCCGGGAAGGAGGGCAGCT
Source organism: Hoolock leuconedys (assembly GCA_023748175.1). Classification (NCBI taxonomy): domain Eukaryota; kingdom Metazoa; phylum Chordata; class Mammalia; order Primates; family Hylobatidae; genus Hoolock; species Hoolock leuconedys. Next base: position 137,734 of record JAKGGE010000665.1, on the reverse strand, counting down.
GCAGCCATGACAGGGTGGGGGCTTGATGCCCACCTCTGTGAAAACCTCTCTACTGCAGCTGGCCGAGCCACCAATGTTTGATCCACTTTTACCTTTGTAAATAAATACTGCCCAGTCTTTGGCTGCCAGTGTAAACAAGGATGGAGACCACTCTGCTGATGATCTCTGTGCTCTGTGGAGTTCCTTCCTCCTCCACCCAAATTCCTCCCAGTGCCTCTTTCTTCTCTTGACTCCAGTACATGTTCATCAGAGGGCCCTTTTCAGCTGCTCCCGTTTTGTTCTGGGTAGGGAGGGCCCAGAGCATGACCTCTGATCGCCTGAGGGCTTGCTCCCATCTCACCCTGGGGCACGTTGGCAGAGGGTGGGTCAGGGACTGGGTTCCTGGTACCCCACACCTCTGGCAGCCACACCACTGATGGAGGATCTGGGGCCTCTCTAGGCATATCTGGCCTGGGAGAGCCTCTCCTGCCTGGCTGCACCCAGGCATCACATGGCCGATGCCTGGATGCATTTCCTGGGAGCCCACCGTTCCGCCTTCTGTCTCTATGAATCCGACTACTGTAGGTACCTGATATGAGTGGAATCATAACAATATTTGTCCTTTTGTGTCTGGCTTATTCCACTAAGCAGAACATCAAGGGTCATCCATGAGATTGCATGTGTCAAAATGTCCTTCCTTTTTAAGGCTGAATGATATTCCATTGAGTGTATACATTACATTGTGCTTCTCCATTCTTCTGTCAGTGGACATTGGGTTCTTTCCACCTCTTCCCATGTTGTGATGAATATGGGTGTGCAAATATCTCTTCAAGTTCCTCCTTTCAGTTCTTTTAGAGGCTGGGTGCAGTGGCTCGCGCTTGTAATCCCAGTACTTTGGGAGACTGAGGCTGGTAGATCGCTTGAGGTCAGGAGTTCCAGACCAGCTTGGGCAACATGGTGATATCCCGTCTATACTTAAAATACGAAAAAATTAGCTGGGTGTGCTGGTGCACGCTTGTAATCACAGCTCCTCAGGAGGTCAAGGCAGGAGAATCACTTGAACCCAGGAGGCCGAGTTTGCAGTGAGCCGAGATCGCGCCATTGTACTCCAGCAGTGTCCAGGCGACAGAGTGAGACTCCATCTCAAAAAAAAAAAAAAAATCAGTTATTTTGGGTATATAACTAGGAGTAGAATTGCTGGATCATATGGTAATTCTGTTTAATTTTTTGAAAGTTTTTTTTTTTGAACCAGTGTAGTCTAGGGGATGTGACCTCGGCACCTACTTGGGCCTGGGCTGACTGGGACCTAACCAGGCATTATTTTTTTTTTTTTTTTTTTTTTTTTTGAGACGGAGTCTTGCTCTGTTGCCCAGGCTGGAGTGCAGTGGCGCAATCTCGGCTCACTGCAAGCTCCGCCTCCCGGGTTCACGCCATTCTCCTGCCTCAGCCTCTCCAAGTAGCTGGGACTACAGGCGGCCGCCACCACGCCCGGCTAATTTTTTTGTATTTTTAGTAGAGACGGGGTTTCACCGTGGTCTCGATCTCCTGACCTCGTGATCCGCCCGCCTCGGCCTCCCAAGGCATTATTCTTTTCGCTATATTATTTTTATTTTTTGGCTGCCGTTTTTCCTTTTATGAAAGAATAGATTTGCAGAGTTCCGGGGTTGGGTTGCTAAGCAAACTGCCTGGAGAGGAGAGGGTTTCAGATTTCACTAGGCCCTCCCTCTTCCGCACCAACCCTGGGCTGTTTGCACTGGCCTTCCTCTCCCCAGCCCCACTCCTAGTCTGGTTCCTGGTTCAGGTGAGCAGCAGCCAGATTCCACGCCCCCACCTTCTACCTTCTAGTGTTTGGGTTCTGCCTTGGATAAAGCTTTGCAGGAAGGATGTGGCTGATGAGACCATCAACCTCAGTCCTGCCAAGGGTGAGGAGGCCCAGAGAGGTTTTTCCACTGGGTATTCCTGGTATGGGGGCAGGAGCCAGGCCTCCCAATTGGTTCTGGCTCTTAGGAGATGGTGACTTTCAAAATGCCAAATAATGTACTTTATCCTCAAGAGGAAAGGGCCTTGGCCGGGCATGGTGGCTCAAGCCTATAATCCCAGCACTTTGGGAGGCTGAGGCAGGAGGGTTGCTTGAGGCCAGAGTTTAAGATCAGCCTGGGCAACATAGCAAGACTTTGTCTCAAAAAATATTTTTAAAAATTAGCTGGGCAGGCCAGGCGCAGTGGCTCACTCCTGTAATCCCAGCAATTTGGGAGGCCGAGGCAGATGGATCACGAGGTCAGGAGATCGAGACCATCCTGGCTAACACGGTGAAACTCTATCTCTAATAAAAATACAAAAAAAAATTAGCCGAGCGTGGTGGCGCATGCCTGTAGTCCCAGCTACTCCGGAGGCAGAGTCAGGAGAATGGCGTGAACCCAAAGGCGGAGCTTACAGTGAGCCGAGATTGTGCCACTGCACTCCAGCCTGGGCGACAGAGCGAGACTCTGTCCCAAAAAAAAAAAAAAAAAAATTAGCTGGGCATAGTGGCATGCACCTGTAGTCCCAGCTACTTGGAAGGATCCCTTGAGACCAGGAGTTCACGGCTGCAGTGAGCTATGATCACTCCACTGCACTTCAGCCTGGGTGACAGCAAGATCATGTTGCTGAAAATAAAATAACAGGTGGGGGGTGGTGCTTTGTGTACTTTGGGGAACTCAGGTGTGAAAAACTGCTTTGTGAAAAAGCAGGTTCCTGTGTGCTGGTTAGAATGGGGGGGGTGAGGAAATTGAGGGGCAGTCCTCCCCACCCCATCATTTGCCATGGAGCAGACTTGAAGAGTCAGCAGAATGAGGGGCAACAAGTCTGGATTGGAGTGATCTGGGTGAGCTGAGGCAGGGGCTGAAGCCCTCATATGGAATGTGGCAGGGATGAGCAGGCCATCTGGAATCCAGACTTAAAAGCATCAGTCACCCAGACAGTGATTTGAGATCTCTGCAGAGGGGAGACGGCTGGGGTTTCAGCTACCTGGAGTGTCCTAATTCCCCAGCAGAGTCTGGCCATGAGATCTGGTCTCTCTGTCTCACCTGGCGGGGTGATGTGTCCACTTCAAAGTTTCACTGGACACAGGCGGGCAAACCCTGCACCAGGTTTTAGCATGGACGTTGCTAAGCCAGCATGTGGCTTCGCACATGTGGAGTCTTACAGTTACTCCGGAGCAAGCCCTGGGACCCCGAGTCTGACCCTGAAGTTCTTGCTGGGTTGACTCCCTACTCGGTGTTGACTTGACCTTACACGGGAGTCAATGTAGTCACGGGCGGGAAAGCACTCAGATAAAAGATGCTCCACCAGGTGATGAAGAATGTGTTGATGTCTGAAGATCGTCTTTAGATCAACAGCAAAACCGTTGGTGAAAAGCTGGTCTAACCCACCTTATTTTGTCGTTGTTTGTTTTGTTTTAGACGTTTCGCAGCCTGAAGCTGTGGTTTTAGTCTCTTTCTCTGATGATAAGTGGAAAAGAGGGATGAGGAAGGGGCTTTGCTGGCTAGACCAAAAACAAAACTAAGGACCCATGAGTGTATTCTCTCCCTTGGGCACTTGGACACCTCTGCTAGAACGTTTAGTAGACGCTGACAATTCCAAGCTAATGTAAAAGCCAAGTCTGGAGGGTCATGGGGTGGGAGACTAGGGTGAGGAAGTTGTTAAAGGAGGCCAAGGGGATGGCAGGGCCTTCATCTAATAGTGACAGTAGCATTTTAGAGCTAGAGGGTCTTTATCGATTGTCTAGTTCACATGCATGGTTTTAAAAAAAGGAAGCTGAGGCAGGAGGATTGCTTGAGCCCAGGAGTTGGAGACTAGCCTAGGCACCTTAGCGAGTCAACGTCTCTGTTAAATTAATAAATGAAGTAAAGAAAGGTGAGGCATGGAAGGCCTCAGTGACCTGGACTAACTTACAGAGGGGTAGCAATGGGGAGGGCCAGAGCCTCGCTTCTGAGGGATTACACCATTGCTCACTTCCCCCACCCAAAGGCCAAAGGAACTGAACATTAATAACCAACATAGCGATCTTGGTACCTGGGGCGCCCTCGATGTCGCATGGATTAAGGAGACCAGATTCCTACATACAGCTTGTCGAGGGACTTGGGTGCCCCCTGCTCTTGGAGTCTTCCTACTTTGGCTGCTATGCCCAACCCAGACCCAGCCTCTTCCTGGAATTCTCCTTTCAACACGCACAGAGACAGAACCCCGCCTGGCCTTTGCAGCCAGTAGTTGTGTGCAGTCACCTGGGACAGTGCTGCAGGTCAGCAGCCGGCAATGCTAGACACTGGGTTGGGGTCACTCAGCAGGTCTCAGCCCTGGCTGCCAGCTAGATTCCCCCAGGAAGCCCCTATAGCTTTGGATTTGGCAGGTCTGTGTGGATCCCAGTGAAATTGTTTTCAAAGCCTCCCAGGTGTTGCCGATGTGCAGCCAGGGCTGGGGACACCTGTTAGAGGGCGCTGAGTCCTGTGGGACAAGAAGTGGAGAACCTGGGAGAGGGAGAGGCAGAGGTGCACAAGGAAGCCGGAACTTTGGCCACCTGCACCCACAGCTAGTGGCAGATCACTCCAGACACACAGCTCCCCTCAGCCATCCACGTGGAAAGGACTGACAACAGTCCCCACTTCAGGATTGCTGGGTCAGCTTCTCTGAGTGCCTGAGGGCAGCCCTGTGCCCACCCAGCCTGGGTGTGTGTGGTGGCAGTTGTAAACTCGTGAATGAACACCAAGGTCACCTCTGCTGGTAACCTTTGGGCAGGGCTGCTTACAGGTGACTCATGGTGAGAGTGACGTCACCCCATCAGGACTCTCAGAAGTCCCATGGGCCTCAAAGGCCCCCTTTGGAAGGAGTGGAGAAGGGATCCTCACATGAGCCATGGATCGGGCTAGAATATCCTTGTGGGTTGACAGTGGTCATGATGAGTCCACTGGCTTAGAAAACTCAGGCTGAGAACAAGCCATCAAGGAGCTCCAGATGGCTAAGGCCTTGGAAACACGTGTTGGGCTTTGTCATTCAGCCTGGGAGGAAGGGAGTGATTATCTCCAGGTGCCTCTGGGAGGAATGAATTACTCTATGTAACCAGATAGTCCCAGCAGGCAGGGGGCCTCTTGTAGGATAAGCCACTCTGTCCTCCTGCGGGTACTCACACTGGGGTAAGGGTGGTCTGGGATTTTGACAGACCTGCTAGAAGGTGGTCTATGACTCAGCCAGAAGCTGGGCTGGACTGGGGGATGGGGGAGCCTGTAGCCCCAGTTCCCTGGGCTGGGATGGGAATAGCACGGTGGGACTCGTTGCTTATGGTGGCCAGAACTTGCACCCCAGTTTTCTTTTCTTTTCTTTTCTTTTCTTTTCTTTTCTTTTCTTTTCTTTTCTTTTCTTTTCTTTTCTTTTCTTTTCTTTTCTTTTCTTTTCTTTTCTTTTCTTTTCTTTTCTTTTCTTTTCTTTTCTTTTCTTTTCTTTTCTTTTCTTTTCTTTTCTTTTCTTTTCTTTTCTTTTCTTTTCTTTTCTTTTCTTTTCTTTTCTTTTCTTTTCTTTTCTTTTCTTTTCTTTTCTTTTCTTTTCTTTTCTTTTCTTTTCTTTTCTTTTCTTTTCTTTTCTTTTCTTTTCTTTTCTTTTCTTTTCTTTTCTTTTCTTTTCTTTTCTTTTCTTTTCTTTTCTTTTCTTTTCTTTTCTTTTCTTTTCTTTTCTTTTCTTTTCTTTTCTTTTCTTTTCTTTTCTTTTCTTTTCTTTTCTTTTCTTTTCTTTTCTTTTCTTTTCTTTTCTTTTCTTTTTTTTTTTTTTGAGACAGAGTCTTGCTCTGTCACCTAGGCTGGAGTGCAGTGGTGCAACCTTGGCTCACTGCAACCTCCACCTCCCAGGTTCAAGCAATTCTCCTGCCTCAGCCTCCTGAGTAGCTGGGATTATAGGCACCTGCCACCATGCCCGCCTAATTTTTTGTATTTTTAGTAGAGATGGGGTTTCACCATATTGGCCAGGCTGGTCTCAAACTCCTGACCTCAAGTGATCCGCCCACCTCGGCCTCCCAAAGTGCTGGGATTACAGGCATGAGCCACTGTGCCCAGCCAGGGGTCCCCCTTTCTGTAGCAACCCAACCCCCCTGTATGGGGGAGAACCGACTGTTTTCTTTGTACACAAGCTCAACGCAGAACACTTATGTGACCAAATGTAGAGGCTTTTTCCCACACCAAGCAGTTCTCTACAGACACCAGCTGGGTGTCCTACAATTTCAACTCAGTTCTGACATTGTCTACCTGGAGTTAGCGTCAGATCCCACTGTTAAGGGCTTAGCTCCAGAAGACTGCCCCTAACTTCAGGTGTCAGTAGCAAGTCCAGGTTATCTATTTGCCGTAAATTGGAGGTTCCTACAGCCCCCTCCTTGAGTTTGATCACTGGCTGGAACGGCTCAGAGAACTCAGGAAAATAACTTACTAGATGACTGGTTTTTAATGCAAAGATACAACTCAGGAACAGCCAGATGGAAGAGGTGCACAGAGGAAGGTCTGTGGGAAGGGGTGCAGAGCTTCCACGCCCTCTCAGGGCACTGCTACATTTTCAGCAACCTGGAAGCTCTCCTAACCCAGGCCTTTTGGACAGCCCTCATTGTGTAGGCATGATTGATTACGTCACTGGCCATTGGTGATCAACTCATCCTTCAACTCTTTTCTTTTCTTTTCTTTTCTTTTCTTTTCTTTTCTTTTCTTTTCTTTTCTTTTCTTTTCTTTTCTTTTCTTTTCTTTTCTTTTCTTTTCTTTTCTTTTCTTTTCTTTTCTTTTCTTTTCTTTTCTTTTCTTTTCTTTTCTTTTCTTTTCTTTTCTTTTCTTTTCTTTTCTTTTCTTTTCTTTTCTTTTCTTTTCTTTTCTTTTCTTTTCTTTTCTTTTCTTTTCTTTTCTTTTCTTTTCTTTTCTTTTCTTTTCTTTTCTTTTCTTTTCTTTTCTTTTCTTTTCTTTTCTTTTCTTTTCTTTTCTTTTCTTTTCTTTTCTTTTCTTTTCTTTTCTTTTCTTTTCTTTTCTTTTCTTTTCTTTTCTTTTCTTTTCTTTTCTTTTCTTTTCTTTTCTTTTCTTTTCTTTTCTTTTCTTTTCTTTTCTTTTCTTTTCTTTTCTTTTCTTTTCTTTTCTTTTCTTTTCTTTTCTTTTCTTTTCTTTTCTTTTCTTTTCTTTTCTTTTCTTTTCTTTTCTTTTCTTTTTTTTTCTTTTCTTTTCTTTTTTTTTTTTTTTGAGACAGAGTCTTGCTCTGTCACCTAGGCTGGAGTGCAGTGGTGCAACCTTGGCTCACTGCAACCTCCACCTCCCAGGTTCAAGCAATTCTCCTGCCTCAGCCTCCTGAGTAGCTGGGATTATAGGCACCTGCCACCATGCCCGCCTAATTTTTTGTATTTTTAGTAGAGATGGGGTTTCACCATATTGGCCAGGCTGGTCTCAAACTCCTGACCTCAAGTGATCCGCCCACCTCAGCAGCAAGGGCAGGGGCAGCCGGGATGCGCTGGTCTCGGGAGCCCTGGAGTCCACTAAAGTGGTGAGTCCCCATGGTGTACGTGTGGCAGGAGGGCCAGGTGAGGCTCCCTGAAGCGCAGTCCCATGCTCGGGTACGTAGCAGGTAGGTGGTGGAGCAGCCAATGGTTTGGAAGCCGAGTGGGTCACCAAAAACTCCTTCCTCATCTCTACATGTGGTGTACAGATAGCCTGCCAAATGTGTCGATCAGGGAGATCGGGGGATGCTTTGAACTGAGCATGGAGGAGGCAGGCAGCATGTGATCTTGAGGCTGAGAATGTCAGCACCAGAGGCCACCACCCAAACCAGCAAGACCTGCGTGGTGGCGCCGGCAACGCTGCTGAGCCAGGTGGTGTCTGGGCTTGGGTCCCTTTGCTTCATAGTCTTCTTGCTCCCTTTTACCAAAGCGTGTGCTGAGGATGGCTCCATCCGTGTGACCAGAGCCTTTCCTGTGAGTTTTCACTTGACCCTCATTAATAATTCTTGGCCTTGCTGTCACTTCCACTTTACAAACGTGGAACTGAAGTCCAATGGTGGCTTCCCCAAGGTCTCATGGCTAGTGAGTAGTGGCACATTCAGTAGATGCTCTGCCATGCCCTCCAAGAAAGCAGTGGACCCACGCCCCGCTCACATGAGAACGTAGCCCGGGCTGGTCGCAGGCTGGATGGTACTGGACCGCCTGGCCCTGAATGAAGTTCTGACTCCTCTCTCTGGTCCCACAGCTCAGGGGTCTGCTTCAGCAATGCTCTGGGGCCCAGATGCTCACCCCTTGCCATTGGTGCATGTCCCCCCACTTGACCTCTTGGGTTCCTTCCTTCTTGGGCGGAGAAAATCACTGCCCCAGGGCAGTTGCTCCTTTTGTCTTTTTGGTGCCTGATGACAGATTCCTTCCACACTCTGCTTAGCTTATTTCTAGATGGTTTCCACCGTAGCCTGGCACGGTGGCTCACACCTGTAATCCCAGCGACTCAGGAGGCTGAGGTGGGAGAATTGCTTGAGTCTAGGAGCTCGAGACTGCAGTGAGCTGTGATTCTCACCACTGCACTCCAGCCTGGGCAACACAGCAAGACCCCATCTTTAAAAAAAATAATAATAATAAAATAAAAAGAGCAAGAGAGAGATGGACTTTTCCCTGTTTCTGTAAGGAAGCTCCAGAAGTGTATCTTCTCTCTGAGCTGCTTTTCTCTGGGGCTGACATGTTAGCTGCAGGCCTGGGACTGCTGCTTATGTATATGCTTTTGTGATTTCTGAAGGCCTTGGTGCTGGGCAGGCTTCTCGTTCTGAACCGAGAGGATGGGAGAGGAAGCCAGTGGGTAACATGTACCTGCTGCGTGCAGCACACACAGGCTGCTGCCTTAGGTAGCTTCCTATCCCACGTCGAGTGTCAGCTTTTTACACACTAGGAGGCCGAGGTTCAGAGAGGTGAAGTAACTTGCTTGGGCCACACAGCTCCAGGGTTTGAAGCCTTCCTGATTCTTCAGTGGACACACTTTCCCTCCCTCAACTGTCTTGTCTTTCTTGGTGCACCCCTCTCTTGCTGCATTGTGAGCGTGGTTTGGTACAAAGAAGGACCAAGTTCAGGTAGGCTAAGTGCTGAACTTGAGAAAGGCTATTTCTTTCCATCATTCTTGAGGGCTATCTTCACCCAGCCAGTCCTTGATGCAGTTCCTGGCCCCGAAAGGAAGCTGATCTGTCCACTCAGTGCCCCAGTCCCTGTCCGGGGGTGGGGGCCTCCCACCCACACCTGGCTCTAACTTGGAGTACAGCCTTCACCTTTCAGTCCAGGGCTCCTCATCTGTGAAGCTACTCCAGATCCTGGTCCCCCAACCCCTGCTCCCTGCTTCTGCCATCACAGGAGCTGTGGACGTTTCTCATGGTGCACATCCTGCAGGAGGTTGCACATCTCTGCCTGTCAGGTCCAGAGTTTCCAATCCCAAGCACGCCCCTTGGCCCAGAGCTGGTCTGAAGAGGAGGGGATTTGATTGGAGGAGAACTGTGAATACCCATTCATAGTGTAGACAGAGGTTGGACAGAGGCCAGGCACCCCCTTGCCCGGGGTGCTGTGGGAAGGATTCACACAGGCTGGCCTGTTGCGACAACCTGCAGCCCCAGGACCCTGTACAGAGGCCAGCCCCTTGCCCTCTGTATGACATGAGGGCCAGGTTCTTGGGGTGTTCGCTGGCTGGGCTGCAGGACAATGTCCAATCTGTTGCTAATGAAAACCTGCCCTTGCCCAGAGCAAGAGGGTCCTTTCTCCAGCAGCTGTGCTGTCTGCACACTCCCAGCCCAGAGCAGCCTGCCCCTCGCAGCAAGGGTTTTGCACCCTGATCACCACGGGGCTCCCTCAGATTAGGGGGACTAGGAGGAGGGACTGGAAGGGGCCTCTTTGCATTCTGCCCTGTCCTGAAGCTCAGTTCCAGCTCCCACCCTTGGTTCACCCGTGGGCCTGGTAGCCAGCTGACAAGTTTTATTCACCTTGTTCTCTGTTGGCTTTTCCTGCTTGGTTGTCACAAGTCCAGTTTGTTTTGTGGGTTCTTTGTTGGCTTTTATTTAGCCTCAGGTTTTGTGTTTGTACCTACCTAGGTAGGGTCGTGGTAGGAGGGCCTTCCTTCCATGTCACTGACTTCTTTTTCCAATTTCCCTTTAACTCCGGCTTCCTACCCGCCCTGGCCTCCTTGCCTGCCTCCATGGCCCTCCCTGCATTCACGTCCTTTCCCATAACTGGCACGAGCACAGCCCCAAGTTATAAATAGCCCCAGGCCGGGCCCTGCCCTTTGCTCTCTCATTTTCTCTGCCTGGACTTGGCTGATTTCTGAGCCGTCCCTGTCTGATGCCACCAGCACTATTCAAGACTCTAGAAGATAAGATTCTCAGTCTAAGGAGAAGTGCCTCATCCTGAGTCTTGTCTCCACCACACCCAGTCCATGCCCTGGGCCAGATGTTCCCTGAGCAGCCCCGCCCTTCAGAACAGGGAGGGAGAGCCAGACTCTGCCTTCCTGCCTGCGCTGTTTTTCCTCCTGGCTTTCCAAACCATGTGGACAGAACGAGACACGGTGCTCCCACCCACGCGGGCACAAGCATCTCACACTGGGTGGGGCCGTCATGGGCCCTGCTGCTGTAGCAGCCTCCCTGGGCCCTGCAGGCCACCTGGTACTCATAGTAGCAAGATTGTCCTTCGAACATGAGCACGGCTGGCAGGCTGGGTGGATGGGTGGCGCTGCCCAAGGGGCCCACCATTCCCTTCACCTCTTCTCCTCTTGTGGAGCAGGGAGCGGCATCTGCACACTGTGGGAGGCACCTGCAGGGGCAGCTGGGGGTGCTTTCCCCAAAGACTCCACCATTCATGATGGGCAGAGAGGGGGTGTCATAGGCCGCCCCACCCTACATGTATGTGCACCATGGGCAGCGCACTTGCTGAACCTGGGTAGCATTTCAGGGCATCAAGCCAGGCTCAATTGACAGTCCTGGGTTCCTTGGACCCAATTGTCTCCAAGTGAGAGTATAGAGACCTTGAAAGAGCCCTCGGAGATTCTTAAAAACGCAGCCAACACTAGGATACAGCCAGGTCTTTGAGATCCACTCATTGATTTATTAAATGAATCTTAATTGAGCACCTGGGTGTTCTGGGCACTGTGCTAGGCAAGGAAGTTCCTAGCTCAGGCACAGCCATGGCCTGGAGGCTCCCACCCGTGGAGTCACTGCCTACCCTGCCCTGGGGGGACAGGTGTGCATGGGACCTGCGTGTCCTTTTCCTTGGAGCTGCTCTCAGCCCAGATCTTGATGGTTGTCCCCGCCCCCCACACACACATGTACTTGTGTATAAATGCATATATATACACACATATACACAGGCACCCGGGCATGCTGACAACTCATGCATACATTCACACAAGTATGCACACACTTAGGAGATTCCCAGGGCAAAAAGGTGGCCCAGGAAGGCTTTTTAGATGGTCTCAGTGGGCAAGTGAGGATGTGTGGTCCAAGCCCCAGGGACTCAAATGGGGCACAGGGTGGGGCTCCCTCCCCAGGCAGTGGAGGCTCAGGGCTGGAGGGCATTTGCCTGAGACCATGGGGCAGGCCAGGCCCTGGGCACTTCGTGTTGAACCTGCTGTCTATACCATGACATGCCTCCCTCCCAGAGGGCCAGGGAAATAGGACAGCAGGGTTGGGAGTAGGCAGGGGCTGTGCTGGGACCCTGATTCCAAATTCGACAGATACTATGAGGCCTGAGCTGACCTCAGTCAGATCCTTCCTCAAACCCATCAGTTCTCACTGGAAGTGATTCTCCTCCCAGGGCATGTGTGGCAGCGCCTGGAGACATTGTGGCTGCCACACGTTGGGGGAGAGGGTGTTACTCACATACGGTAGGTAGAGGCAAGGATGCTGCACAGAATCCTACAAGGTAAAGGATGCCACCCAGCCCCTGACAGAGACTCCTCCAGGCCTAGATGTCAGCGGGGCCAACGAGGAGCCTGCCCGCAGCCAGTGATTTTCCCCGAAAGTGGGAAAGTGAGTGATCAGGGACCACTACCCCAGTTCCACACCTGTGAGCCCAGCAACCAGTGGAGAAGTGGGCAGGGCTGTCACAGACACCGGACCTGACACCCCACCCCCCACCCCCCGCACGCACGCTCGCATGCACTTTCCTCTGACTACAGGCAGGGCCATTGGGCACAGGCGGGACAGAGGGAGCACGGCCTCAGCCCCGTGGAGCACTGAGGTGCTGCCATGGGCATGGCCAGCCTCCAACATTGCCACTGGCCAGGGAGCAGGTGGGAGTGGCCAGGAAGTCAGGCGGCAGTTTCTGTGGCCTTTGGTGTCATCATCTTTGGTGTCATGCCTTTGCTGGGACTGTTGTAACAAAGCACCACAGACTGGGGGGCTTAAAGAACAGGAGTTTATTTTCTCATAGCCCTGGAGGCCTGAAGTCCAAGATCAAGGGGTGGGCGGGTTGGTTTCTTCTCGGGCCCCTCTCCTGGGCTTGTCTTCTCTATGTGTCTTCACCTGATGTTCCCTCCATTTGAGTCTGTGTCCTGACCTCTTCTTTTACAAGCACCCCAGTCCTGGTGGGGTACTGTGGCTCATGCCTGTAATACCACCACTCTGGGAGTATGAGGTGGAAGGACCGCTTGAGCTCAGGAGTTTGAGACCAGCCTGGGCAACATGGCAAGACCTTGTTTCTACAAAAAAAAAAAAAAAAAATTTTTTTTTTTTTTTTTTGAGACGGAGTTTCGCTCTTGTTGCCCAGGCTGGAGTGCCATAGCATGGTCTCGGCTCACTGCAACCTCCCCTCCCTATTCAGGCAATTCTCCCGCCTCGGCCTCCCAAACTGCTGGGATTACAGGCGTGAGACATTGCGCCTGGACCCCCCAAAAATGTTTAAGTTAGCAGAGCGAGGTGGTGGGTGCATGAGATCCCAGCTACTTGGGAGGCTCAGATGGGAGGATTACTTGAGCCTGGGCTCTCACGGCTGCAGTAAGCTGTGACTGTGCCACAGCACTCCAGCCTGAGCGACAGAGCGAGACGTCATCTCAAAAAAAAAAAAAACAAAGAAGAATGGGACATACGGAACCTTTTGGCTTCAGTTTACCTTAAAGGCCCTGCCTTCAGATGCAGTAACATTCTAAGTTACTGGGGGTTAGGGCTTCAACATGAATTTGAGTGGGGAGGGGAGATGTTATCATAACTAGGATTAGAAGGTGGCCTCCCAGGGGCATGGGCTCTGTCCCCTACATCAACGTCTAACAATGTGTCAGCTTCATCATTTGGAGACAAAAACAGTAGAGCTTCCCTGAACTTTCAGCAGGGACGCTAATGGGAAGGGGAGACTTTGTCATAGCCCACATGTAAGAGGGTCCCTGCCAGTCCAGTGATGTTGGGGTCTAAAAAGCAGGGTCAGGGGACACAGGCCTTGAGCCCCAGGGACAGGGTTCTGGGGCAGGTGGTAGCAGTCCCTGTGGCTGGGAGGGAGGGCATCTGGAGAAGGCGGTGCTGCCTGGGCCCTGTCAATCAAAGGGTCATGTGGCAGCAGCAGTCAGAGAATCCAGGTGAGGCGGGCCCCAGGTGAGCAGTGGGGAGTGGAGTTTGGCTGCAGCAGGAGCCAGGTGGCCATGCTGTGGGCTCCGATGCCCCCTCAGGTCAGAGCCTCCTACTCCTTCCTTGACTGTGTCAGGCAGCTGCCCTTGGGTTGCATGCAGAAGTGTGGAGGGAGGCCTGGCCCGGCCTGCTCCGCACCAAACTCTGTTTTGCGTGGTCTGGCAAGACTAAGGGTGGCCCTGGTGTTGCCAGATGACCCCCCCCGCCAGGATTCTCAGTGACCGTGAGCATGTGGCTTAGTATGTGCGGAGGGTCCCCTGCCTCCCTTTAGTTCCATGTGGAGCCTTTGTGGGGGCAGGGGTTTGTCCAGAGGTCAACAAGCTGGCCCTCCTTTCTCAGAGGGCCCTGATGCAAGAATCCCCCTACCGCCCTTCCAGGCTGACTTCTGTCTATTTCTCCTGCAGAGTGAGCTGGACTTGGAAAAGGGCTTGGAGATGAGAAAATGGGTCCTGTCTGGAATCCTGGCTAGCGAGGAGACTTACCTGAGCCACCTGGAGGCACTGCTGCTGGTGAGGAGGATTTAGGGAGCTGAGCACGGTGGGATGGGGCAGGGTGACAGGGTTGGGGAACCTCTTTGCCCTTAAGTCCCAGGTCAGCTGTCAGAGCCTGGGTGCAGCTCGCCATCCCTGGAGTAGATACCAGTGGAAGACTGAGTTGCCAAACCAAGCTGGTTTTAAAATTGTATTTGTTATGTGATTTAAAAATAAAAGTGCATATGTCAGGTAACCATGACTGTCTACTGTCATACAATGCACCTGACGGATGGCAGCCCCTCTCAACTGTGCTACCTCACTTGTGCCCTCTTCCAGCCCATGAAGCCTTTGAAAGCCGCTGCCACCACCTCTCAGCCGGTGCTGACGAGTCAGCAGATTGAGACCATCTTCTTCAAAGTGCCTGAGCTCTACGAGATCCACAAGGAGTTCTATGATGGGCTCCTCCCCCGCGTGCAGCAGTGGAGCCACCAGCAGCGGGTGGGCGACCTTTTCCAGAAGCTGGTGAGTAACCCAAGGCCAGTGCTGGGACTACAGGCATGTACCACCACGTCCAGCTAATTTTTTGTATTTTTAGTAGAGACAGGGTTTTGCTATGTTGGCCAGGCTGGTCTCAAACTCCTAACCTCAAGTGATCCACCCGCCTCAGCCTCCCAAAGTACTGAGATTATAGGCGTGAGCCACCATGTCCAGCCCTTTTTTTTAAAATTTATATTTATTTAGATAGGTATTTTTAAAAGGAAGGAAGGAAGGAAGGAAGGAAGGAAGGAAGGAAGGAAGGAAGGAAGGAAGGAAGGAAGGAAGGAAGGAAGGAAGGAAGGAAGGAAGGAAGGAAGGAAGGAAGGAAGGAAGGAAGGAAGGAAGGAAGGAAGGAAGGAAGGAAGGAAGGAAGGAAGGAGGGAAGTTGGAAAGGAAGGAAGGAAGGAAGGAGGGAAGTTGGAAAGGAAGGAAGGAAGGAAGGAAGGAAGGAAGGAAGGAAGGAGGGAAGTTGGAAAGGAAGGAAGGAAGGAAGGAGGGAAGTTGGAAAGGAAGGAAGGAAGGAAGGAAGGAAGGAAGGAAGGAAGGAAGGAAGGAAGGAAGGAAGGAAGGAAGGAAGGAAGGAAGGAAGGAAGGAAGGAAGGAAGGAAGGAAGGAAGGAAGGAAGGAAGGAAGGAAGGAAGGAGGAGGAGGAGGAGGAGGAGGAGGAGGAGGAGGAGGAGGAGGAGGAGGAGGAGGAGGAGGAGGAGGAGGAGGAGGAGGAGGAGGAGGAGGAGGAGGAGGAGGAGGAGGAGGAGGAGGAGGAGGAGGAGGAGGAGGAGGAGGAGGAGGAGGAGGAGGAGGATGAGGAGGAGGCGGAGGAGGATGTGTATGAGGAGGAGGAGGAGGAGGAGGAGGAGGCTGCCTGGGAGTCGGTCACTGCCTGCGGGCCAGCCTGACGCCTGCCGGAAGTGCTGCTGCTGCTCATCTGCTCCTATCTCGACATGCTGGCCCTCGGCCGCCTGGCTCAGGTGTGCCGCTGGCTGCGGCGCTTCACCAACTGCGACCTGCTCTGGCGCCACATAGCCCGGGCCTCGCTCAACTCCAGCTTCACGCGGCTGGGCACCGACCTGATGACCAGTGTCCCAGTGAAGGTGTCTCAGAACTGGATACTAGGGCGCTGCCCAGAGGGGATTCTGCTAAGTGGAGATGCAGTCAGATGCCCTGGACGCAGCTAGAGGATGATGCTCTGTACATATCCCAGGCTAATTTCATCCTGGCCTGCCAGTTCCGTCCAGATGGTGCCAGCTTGAACCGTCAGCCTTTGGGAGTCTGCTGGGCATAATGAGGACGTTTGCCACTTTGTGCTGGCCAGCTTCACCAACTGCGACCTGCTCTGGCCACATAGCCCGGCCTCGCCAACTCCAGCTTCACGCTGGGCACCGACCTGATGACCAGTGTCCCAGTGAAGGTGTCTCAGAACTGGATACTAGGGCGCTGCCCAGAGGGGATTCTGCTAAGTGGAGATGCAGTCAGATGCCCTGGACGCAGCTAGAGGATGATGCTCTGTACATATCCCAGGCTAATTTCATCCTGGCCTGCCAGTTCCGTCCAGATGGTGCCAGCTTGAACCGTCAGCCTTTGGGAGTCTGCTGGGCATAATGAGGACGTTTGCCACTTTGTGCTGGCCAACTCGCATATTGTCAGTGCAGGAGGAGATGGGAAGGTTGGCCTTGGTAAGATTCACAGCACCTTCGCTGTCAAGTACTCGGCTCATGAACAGGAGGTGAACTGTGTGGATTGCAAAGGGGGCATCATACCATTGTGAGTGGCTCCAGAGACAGGACGGCCAAGGTGTGGCCTTTGGCCTCAGGCCAGCTGGGGTAGTGTTTATACACCATCAAGACTGAAGACCGAATCTGGTCCATTGCTGTCAGGCCATTACTCAGCTCTTTTGTGACAGGGACGGCTTGTTGCGGGCACTTCTTACCCCTGAAAATCTGGGACCTCAGCAGTGGGCAGCTGATGATACACTTGGGCAGTGACTTTCCCCCAGGGGCTGGGGTGCTGGATGTCATGTATGAGTCCCCTTTCACACTGCTGTCCTGACACCTACATTCGCTACTGTGACCGCTGCTCCAGTGTCTGGAAATGTGTCATGGAGTGGGAGGAGCCCCACAACAGCACCCTGTACTGCCTGCAGACAGATGGCAACCACTTGCTGGCCACAGGTTCCTCCTACAGTGTAGTACAGCTGTGGGACCGGTGCCAAAGGGCCTGCCTCCACGCCTTCCCACTGACGTCGACCCCCCTCGGCAGCCCTGTGTACTGCCTGCATCTCACCACCAAGCATCTCTATGCCGCTCTGTCTTACAACCTCCACATCCTGGATATTCAAAACCCGTGACTGTCAGAGCCGCCCCTGCCTGTGGGCCAAGGAGACCAGTGAGTCAGGGACCTCTCTTGCATGGAGGGTGCAGTGATAGTTCCTCCCCACTGCCCCACTGTGCTCCTGGGCCTGTGACCCCAGTGCTCAGGCACCTTGCACTAGAGGCTTCTGACTCCTGGGGCTTTGAGGCTTACCAGAGATGCAGTTCCTCCCAGGAACCTGTTGGAGAGGCAGGACCTGCTGCTTTAGAGGAGTGCAGCTGAACCCGGGCCTTGCGACTGGCCAGAGCGAGGATCTGGCCTGGAGAGGTCCATCCTATACCCCTTATTAGAGCCATGATAGCCTACAGAGTGAGGTGAGGTTCTCCCACCTTCCCAGGTGGTTTCTTTCTGCCGCTTCCTGGAAAGAAAGGTGAGGCTGCCAATAGCCCGCTGGCACCAGCCAGACCTCACCCTCGACCAACCTCTCGGGGCTGGAGGTTCATTCCTGGGGCACTGTGGCCTGGTTTTGCTTTGAAACCAAGAGAGGGCAAAGGGAATCTAGCAGTTCTGAGCGAGTTCTAGCCAGCTCTACCTCAGGCTGGCTGTTGAGAGATTTTACAGTTTTCATTTTTGTAAAAATAAGGCTTGATTGTTCACAGGAAAAAACAAAAACAAAAAAACCTAGTGGACATGACTTGGCCTGCCGCCCTCTTGAGAAATGGAGAATCGTGTTGTTGGGGGGGAAAAAAAAACACACATCCAGAGCTCTTCCCCAGATAATATTCCGAAATCACTCAGAGACTTTTTTAAAACTTTAATATCTGAGGAACACTGGAATTTAACTTTGGAAAGTTTCCGTTGGCTGCCCTGGAGGCCTTGAGCTACCTTCATGCGTCAGATGATGCAGCCGGAAGACTCGGAGGAGAGGCTGGGGTTGCAGTGGGAAGTTGTTCCCCATAACCACGCGCTGAGTACTCACGTGTGTTCAACCTGGGCTGGGTGCTGGGGACTCCCCAAGGACAGATAGGCCTGGTGCCTGCCCTTGTCCCTATGACCAGCTCAGTAGGATTGGCCCAGCATCGCTCTGTCAGGCTTCCTGGTTGGACAAGTCTTAGGACCAAAGGAGCTTGCAGTGCCCTGCCCAGCTCCGGTGCCTCTTCCAAGCCCAGGAACTCGTGATCCACGTCCGGTGGTTCAGAAAGCCAGACTCAGATGCGGCTTCTGCCACCTCCTCCTGCGGGGCTGCACGGGCTGACTTCCCTGCTGGGGGTTGTGGTTCTGGCTGAAGTTTTATCAACTCAGAATTTTTATTTTTCTAATTATTTCAAATTTACAGAAGAGCTGTAAGAATGGGGCAAAGAGCTCTAGTATAGCCTTCACCCAGATACACTGATGGTAACTTTTTGCCACATTTGCTTTATCTCTTTCTGTGCACACACAACGCACATGGACACATACACACACAAACACAAGATGTTTTCCCCCCTGAATACTTCATTTGCTAAGAACAAGGACATTCTCTCCTGTAACCCACAGTACAATTTGTCAAATTCAGGAAATTTCACATTCATGAGATACTATTATTTAATATGTAGTTCATATAAATTTCCCCCAAGTTAACACTTGCATTCTTCACAGCTGTTTTCATTCTCTGATTCAGGACCCGGTTTAAGATGTGCTTGGTTGCCACATCTCTCTAGTCTCCTTCCATCTGTACCAGTTCCTTAGATTTTGCTTGTCTTCTATGACCTTGACTTTTTTTTTTTTCTTTTTGGAGATGGAGTCTTGCTCTATCACCCAGGCTGGAGTGCAGTGGCGTGATCTTAGCTCCTTGCAACCTCTGCCTCCCAGGTTCAAGCGATTCTCCTGTCTCAGCCTCCCAAGTGGGCTGCACGGGCTGACTTCCCTGCTGGGGGTTGTGGTTCTGGCTGAAGTTTTATCAACTCAGAATTTTTATTTTTCTAATTATTTCAAATTTACAGAAGAGCTGTAAGAATGGGGCAAAGAGCTCTAGTATAGCCTTCACCCAGATACACTGATGGTAACTTTTTGCCACATTTGCTTTATCTCTTTCTGTGCACACACAACGCACATGGACACATACACACACAAACACAAGATGTTTTCCCCCCTGAATACTTCATTTGCTAAGAACAAGGACATTCTCTCCTGTAACCCACAGTACAATTTGTCAAATTCAGGAAATTTCACATTCATGAGATACTATTATTTAATATGTAGTTCATATAAATTTCCCCCAAGTTAACACTTGCATTCTTCACAGCTGTTTTCATTCTCTGATTCAGGACCCGGTTTAAGATGTGCTTGGTTGCCACATCTCTCTAGTCTCCTTCCATCTGTACCAGTTCCTTAGATTTTGCTTGTCTTCTATGACCTTGACTTTTTTTTTTTCTTAAGATAGAGTCTCCCTCTGTCACCGAAGCTGGAGTACAGTGGCGCAGTCTTGTCTCACTGCAACCTCCGCCTCCTGGGTTCAGGTGATTCTCCTGCCTCAGCCTCCCTGAGTAGCTGGGACTACAGGTGCGTGCCACCATGCCCAGCTAATTTTTGTGTGTTTTTAGTAGAGAGACAGTTTCACCATGTTGGCCAGGCTGGTCTCGAACTCCTGACCTCAGGTGATCCGCCCACCTCGGCCTCCCAAAGTACTGGGATTACAGGCATGAGCCACCGCACCCTGCCTTTTTTTTTTTTTTCCTTTTGGAGATGGAGTCTTGCTCTATCACCCAGGCTGGAGTGCAGTGGCGTGATCTTAGCTCCTTGCAACCTCTGCCTCCCAGGTTCAAGCGATTCTCCTGTCTCAGCCTCCCAAGTGGCTGGGATTATAGGCATGTGCCATCACACCCGTCTAATTTTTGTATTTTCAGTAGAAACTGGGTATTGCCATGTTGGCCAGGTTGGTCTTGAACTCCTGACCTCAGGTGATCTGCCTGCCTCGGCCTCCCAAACTGCTAGGATTACAGGCGTGAACTGCCGCGCCCAGACAACCTTGATATTTTTTGAAGGTCACAGGCCCACTCGGGTTTGCCAGTTTCCTCAGGAACAGCTTCACATTCTGCGTAACAGCACCACAGCAACGAGGCCTTGTGCTTCTCAGTGCATCAGATCTGGAGGCACGTTTTTGATTAGTGAAAAATATGGAAAGGAATTGCTTAGAACTTCTCACAAGCCACCTGGAAGATGTGAGCTCCTGGAGCAGGAGGGAGGAGAAGTCTTGAAAGGAGTCCTCCTCCCAAGACCCCCGGAGCCCTGCTGAGCTGTCACCTCTTCTGAGAGGCTGTCCTGGTCCTGACCACATTCTCAAAAGCAGCCTCGTCGCTCTCAGTCCCTGTCCCGCTTGTAACCATCTGCCATTACTTTGCTTGTGTGTGTTCATGCATGTGTTTATCAGGCGCTCTCCTGTGAGAACACCAGCTTCAGAGGGCAGCGTCGTGTCTGAATTGTTTACCACTGTGGTGACAAGGCCTAAAGCAGGCCCTTGGCTGCTTTGTGCCAAGGCTGGGAGGCACTCAGTGACTTGCAAAGGAGGGAGGAGGGAAAGAAAGAAGAGCTCTGGGCCTCATCACTGCACGGATGAGGAAGAACCTAGAATTGGAGGATGCAAGGACTCCTCCGGGTGGTCAGCATGGCAGGGGCCTGTCAGGTGTCTTCCGGCTGCTACCCTTTCCTCGTACACTCTAAGCCCCTTCTTGCAGCCCCTGTAGGGAGCAGGGCCAGAAGATCAGACAGTGCCAAGGGTGCCTGGTTTATCCAGCATCTGGGATTGTCATCTGTAGAAACATAAAATTCAATACAAATGCAAATGCACATGGAGATAAAATTTAGGTTTGACACAAAACAAACGCCAGAAGCCGTGAATGCCTTGGGCTTCCAGCTTGCAGTCAGCTACAGTGGGAGTCTCCAGCCCTGACCAGTGCATCTCCTGGGTCTGCCCTTACACTCCCCAGGCCTAGGTTTGCTGGTTTTTCCCTCGCTGCCCATAAAGGTGTTGTGGGGCCCAGAGATGGCGGTGTCTGCTGCATTCACACAAGTTGTTGCTGAATCGAGTGTGTGTGTGAGCTGGAGGTGCAGTGAGGAGATCTGTTATTGCCATTGGTTTAATAAAGAACAAACAGAACGCCTCTCGCCTTACAGCCAGTCTCCCCCCGCCAGGTGTGTAGCGTGACACCTGAGCACCTTCACCAGGCCCAGGATGGGCTTGTGTCTGTGCAGCGTGAGGCTCTCTTCTGCAAAGACGGCAGGACTTGGCGTTTCTTATGTGTCTGAAGGGACTGGACATGCGTGGAACACCATGGGTGGGAAAGGGGGTGACCTCTGTGTCCAGGGTACACTCCTGCAGCCAGAATGGGTAAGTGCTGCACGCAGACACTTGTCCAGATTCACTGACAACCTCGAACTTCAGCTGCCGCTCATGGCACCATTTCAGCGAGAGGGGTGGGAGGAATAAGTAGCTCTGGAAGGGAACTGTTACCTGCCTGGCGCAGTGAGTCACTTCTTAGCATGTCATTTTGGGAGCGGGAAGTGTGCTGGGTGCGTGGGGAGGGGAGCAGGTGGGAGGGAGCAGCACGGAAGCACCGAGGCCTCTGCAGCCTGTGTGCCGTCTGCTGTCCCTGGAGTTTCTGCAGAGCTGTGCATGGGAGCCTGCTCTTCAGAAAGATGGGGAAGCAGCAGCACCTGTCCCACTCTCTCTTCCTTCCTCCCCCTCAGGCCAGCCAGCTGGGTGTGTACCGGGCCTTTGTGGACAACTATGGAGTTGCCATGGAAATGGCTGAGAAGTGCTGTCAGGCCAATGCTCAGTTTGCAGAAATCTCCGAGGTAATGCCTTGATGCCGTTCAGACAGGTGCACCGCTGACTCCCACCTGTACCCTCCACCTCCCGAGGAGAACAGGGTGCACCAGATCAAGATCTGGTCGTGAACCCCAGCTGTTTCCAGATTCTGTTGGGTTTGTTGCATCAGCCCTGTGCTGGGGATGCTGTTGTGCCCAGACAGAAGGAGCAGCCCACAGGGCGTCCTGCCTCCCCAGGGGCGAGGGCCTGATTCTGGGGGTTGCCGAGTTCCGGGGACACTCTTTGCACTGTCTGTCTGCAGTGAGGGGTGTCTGTAGTTCTGCCCGTTAACAGCTCTCACCACAAGAGTCCTGAGGCTGACTTTGTACCTGGCACTGGAGGCGAGGCCGGACTTGGCCCACTCTTCCTTTTCTAGCCTGCCAGAGACCTTGAGAGCATTGAGGAAGCATTGAGGGGCTAGTGCTGTGGGGTGAGGGCTCATGGCACTTGTGCTCTGTAGACCCATGTGGGGAGCAAAGCGACGGGTTGGAGCTGCACTAACCCAGGCCCCGGATCTGAGAGGCTGCTGACTCCCTCCTGCATTTAGCCCCAGGAAGCTGAAACCTCAAACCATGCAGTGTTAGCACCCAGGGCCTCGAAAGAGTCATTCAGAAACAGAGACCATGAATGGGTCTTTCAGGAGGCTGGTGGCCCAGCTGGAACCAGAACCCAGCCACACCCCTGGGTCTGCACTCCAGACTGGGGTTCTTCCTGCCCTTCCCCAGCCTGTGTCTGCCTGGTGGTCACTCTGCAACATTTTCCTCTTTGGGGGCGCTTGCCTCTGCATGAGTGCCCCATCTCGCTGTAGCTTTGCCTTCTGACTTGGCTTTCCCCCACCCTGCAAGGGTTCTGAGCAGAAAGCCCTCCATGTGAGAACCGCAGGGTTAGAAAGAGACATGGGCACTAGAAATAGGGAGTGAATGCTGTCACCCTTGCTGGGACACACCCTCAGCTGTCACCTCTGGGCTTTGTTCCTGAGGCTTTGTGCCGTCTTATTGTTTATCACAGGATGGAGCATCACGGGCTTCGCTCTGATGTCTCCAGTGGTGATAGTACCTGCCGCTGTGTTCCTCCAGAGTCCGTGGGGCACCCCGCTCCACCAGGTGCTGCTGGTAACAGGCTCTGCATGCATCCAGGGCTCCAGCTCCCTTCCCACTGCCAGACTCCCTCTGGAACATTCAATCTGTTCTCTTTTCCTTTTTCATTAAATGAGCAGCCCTCCTCCCCAGCAGCTGGAATGGTGGCACCGAATTTCAAGTAACCTTGACAAATCAGGGACCTGATCTTTTAAGAGCAGGTTACAGTTAAGTGGGCAAGTTCAAGTCCACCCAGACAGGCTTCTGCAGAGGAGGGAGGAAACACCATGGGACGCCACCTGGAGATCACGTGGTCCCACCAACCATGCACCAGTGGATTCTGAGCCATGGTTGAGATCCAGGGAGTGGAATGGGGCTCAGGGCCAGCTGCAAACCGACCCACTGTGAAAGTTTGTGGCACCTGCACCATCAGGGCAACATGCCCTTTGGTTCTCTGTGTTCCAAAAAAGACCCAGAGGAATTGGAGCCACCCAAAGAAAGCAGAGTCAAACTCAAGGAAGAGAAAGCAGCAAGCCCTGCGGAGGTGTGGGGGGGTCAGTGCTCGGGCATGGGAGTTCGAGGATCACTCTCAAGTAAGGAAGGAGTGGAGTAGTGTCCATCTTCTCTTGGGACAGTCCTGAGAGATGGGCAGCATCCAGTTAGATCTGGTTCCATGGAACGCCAGCTCTCCAGACAGTAGGTAATAGGAATTACATGAAAAGGGCTTTGGGAGTCAGGCCAGTTTGGGAAATGCAGGGTTAAACCAAACTCATAAGTTTTCTTGAGGCACGTGTTCCTGGAGCTCCTAGGTGACTCCCAAGCATCGCACTGTCCACGGACACGTGGGCTGCCTCCCAGGCTCTTGTGAGCCCAGCACCTGGTTTTTGCAGTCTTTTGTTTGGCTCTCCCACCCCGTCACACCCTTTGGGAACTGCTGAGTCAGATGTACAGAAGAACAATCACTGCGAGGGCTGTTAAACTCTCAGGAAAGGTACCAAAGTGCATGGCAGCGTTTGGCTCCAGTGAGCTGGAAAACACTTTCTTTTGGTCTTGAGATGTTTCCTGCAGCACAAGAGTTTGGCAGAGCAACCTCAGAACCTCTTCCATCTCTGCTGTTTATGCTTTTGTTCGGAAGCTTAGTACCAGGAATTAATCTCAGCTCCTTCCCAGAGGATTTTAGGCACACAGGGATCTTTTATTCTGCACTTCTCCAGTGATGCTTTCAACGCAGTTGTATCAAAACAGCCTAGGCTATTCACTTACAAGCCCTGCTTTTGCCCTGGGAATCTTAGCACCTCATTTTTTAGTAAGTACACTTGCAAATCCAGAGAGGGCAGGTGGAGGTATAATCCAGTGTCAGTCTGCAGTGGTGGGCCTGCCTTGGCCGTCTCCAAAGATGGGTGCTCTTCTGAACTGCCAGCCCCCTGCATACTGTCTAATTGCCCCAAGAAAACAGTGACGTGTGTTTAGGAGCGTGCTCCTGTTGGCCTCCATTTACAGGATCCTCTGTGTCAGAGGATCTCAGCCAGGCGTGATTTTGTTCACAAGGGACACTTAGCAATGCCTGGAGACATTTTGGTTGTCACAGCAGCAGGAAGGCAGGTGTGTTCCTGTACCTATAGGTAGAGGCCAGGGCAGCTGCTCAGCACCCTACGGTGCCCAGGACAGCTGCTCAGAGAATTTGTAGCCCAAAATGTCAACAGTGACCTGGCTGAGAAGCCCTGTCCCAGGTGGACCGCAGCATCCAGGGCATCCTGCGTGCTCAGCTTGCTCGTGGGTCCCTGCACACCCTGTGATTTCATTATCAGCTCAGAATGCACCTGGGTTTGTTGCAGTGAGGGAAAGCTGAAATTGTCACCAAAGGGGGAACTTTCTGCATCATCAAAGCTGCTTCTGTCATCTGTGTGAACATGCGCTTTTCTCTCTGCAGAACCTGAGAGCCAGAAGCAACAAAGATGCCAAGGATCCAACGACCAAGAACTCTCTGGAAAGTGAGTTTTGCATGCTGAGCTCTCTGTGTGCCCTCGTCGGGGAGGCTGCTGCTGGCAGAGGGGGCGTTGTGGAAAAGCAGACACAGTGCCCACTTGGGTCACCCCTTGGCACCTTCCCTGTTCTGCTCTTCAAATAGAGTGGGGACGAGGAAAGAACAGCTCAGGGAGGGCAGGGAAGGATACCATCAGGACCAGTTTGCCACCAACAGCAGCAACAAGGTGCTGCTTAAATTGACTTAAATGTCATCATGTTGACCCCAGTGGCCTTGTAAGGAGGATTTTTTTTTTTTTTGAGGTGGAGTTTTGGCTCACTGCAACCTCCACCTCCCGGGTTCAAGTGATCCTCCTGCCTCAGCCTCCCAAGTAGCTGGGATTACAGGCAGACACCACCACAGCCAGCTAATTTTTGTATTTTTAATAGAGACTGGGTTTCCCCCATATTGTTCAGGCTGGTCTTGAACTCCTGACCTCAAGTGCCTTGGCTTCCCAAAGTGCTGGGATTACAGGCGTGAGCTGCCGCACCCGGCTGTAACAAGGATTTTATTTTCTGTTTTTGCCGATGACAAGTTTGGTCATAAAGTAATCTGTGCAGAGCACAGGCTTTGAGTGGCTGGGCAGGAATTGAGTCCAGAGTTGCTGGGAAAGTGGTATCAGGAATTATCAGTCATTTCTTACTTTCAGTTGTTAGGGTGTTATGAATAGTTACACTTGCAAAGAACAGCAGCCCCCAGAGCTTTGTGCTCCGAACCTCAGTTTCCCCATCTGCAAAATGAAAATAGCGATGTGTGCCTTAGGCTGGTCGTGGGAGTCTTGTGAAGAGCATACTTGGCATGTCTCAGAACACACCTAAGCGTCTGTGCCTGGGATGGGCCACGCTCACTGTCATCATGGAGAAGCACGGGTGGCTGAGGCTGGCCAGGGCTCCCACCGTGCCAGGGAGTTGCTCCCACTGCAGTGGGGCTCACGTTCCTCTGGAGTCCAGGTGTCCTCGGGCAGGTCGCCAGAGAACCTGTCAAACCAAGAGTTGTGTTGGCATCTGAGTAGGTTTCTGCCTGTCTCAGAGTCAGGCGTCTGAAATGTCCCGGGATCGATGGTAAGAGCAGCTAAGAGTCTGCTCAGCTTACCCTCTGGGCTGGGGAGCAGGTCTCCCTCCAGAATTGGGGCCCTCCCCAGCCCATCCTTGCCAGGGTGGGTTCCCTGACCTCAGGCTAGAGGAGCAGCAGTGCTGAGGCTTTTTAGCTGTTGTCACCGAGCCAGCCGTGCAGGCTCGAGTCTGACAGCCGCTCTGGACTCTGCATGCAGTGAATGTCCTGGACTTAAAAGTGTTCCTGTTGGGTGCTCTAGCCTTGCCCTTGTCACTGCGCAGAGGGGAGATGGGGCCTGTGGAGGCTGGGGCAGCCCCCTCCCCACTCACCCTTGCACCGAGGGTGGTCAGGCAGCTGGTGTGCTTCTCCATGTGCGGCCTCTCTCACCACCCGTCTCTCTCCACAGCTCTGCTCTACAAGCCTGTGGACCGTGTGACGAGGAGCACGCTGGTCCTCCATGTGAGTCACAGCGCCCCTCCGGACCAGGACCAAAACTGCCCCCTCGGGCATACACAACAACAATGTTCTGAGACCTTTTTTTAGTTGTCATAGCTGCAGCCAAGGGGGTGCTACTGGCATCTAATGGGTAGAGGCCTGGGATGGTGTTGGACATTCTGTAGTGAAAGGACAGCTCTCTCTTGTCCCTCAACAAAGAATTACTCCACGCAAAATGTCCGCAGTGTTGAGGTTGAGAAACCCTGCCCTAGATCCTTACAGAGGAGCCCCTCCTGGCCATGTGCATGCAGCGTGGGTTTGCTGGATCACATGTAGGACGTGCTTCCAGGATGGTGCTCACACAAGCTCTGTCCGCAAAGCTGGGGCCCAAGTGAGAGAGGCAGTGATGACACTGAGGGAGCCAGCGCTCCGCTCCATCCGCACTTTGTGTCTGCACTTTGCACACAGTGGCAGGTGCCAGTGCTCATCTGTGTCTAACTCAAGTCTTTCTTCCTGGGGCAGGACTTGCTAAAGCACACTCCTGCCAGCCACCCCGACCACCCCTTGCTGCAGGACGCCCTCCGCATCTCACAGAACTTCCTGTCCAGCATCAACGAGGAGATCACACCCCGACGGCAGTCTATGACGGTGAAGAAGGGAGAGGTGAGTGTGGCAGGGGATGGCTTGGATCCACCCAGCCTGCTGAGCTGGGGGCATGCAGGGCACCCTCGATCTGAGGTCTAGAGCCCCTCCTGGTCCTCAGGAGACCTTGCCTTCTGGGATTGGTGAGTTTGGCCGCACACTCAGTCCTGTGTGGAAGGTGTCTGGGTGCAGTCGTAGGGGTGACCCTGCATGCACCATGCCCTCCAGGCGGCAGCCATCACCATGCCTCACTCAGCCACCTCTTTCCTTTTCTGTCATTGTGGTTTATGTCCAGGGACCCATTTTTTTATCCCCCACACTCTTGCCAGCTCAGGCTCTACAGCCAAGGAGACTTGTGCAAAGGAGGTGAGTAGGAGGATGGCATTTTGTCTGCCTGGAATCCTCCTACTTCCTCCTGAGTGCTTTCATTAAAAAACAGTTAACATCGGGTTTAAGGATTAGAAAGTGGGGTTTGTGGTTTGTGTCTGTGACGTGAGACTGGATGAAGCACTTCACGTCTTCCTCCGGGAAGACTCTCCTTCCCCTTCCCCCTGTCACTGACGTACTCTGTGTGCACGTCATCAATGAGCAGGCATGGCCTGTGCCCGTGTTGCTCTGAGCCTTCCTAGGTGGGGCCTGGCACATAGTGAGGCAGATGCATTCCCAGGCAGGTAGCAGCTACTGAGAACGGCCGAGGCATGCAAACTGGGGAGCCGGTGTCCAGGGGAACAGCTGTTGTCAGAAGCAGCACTGAGGTGAGGGGAGCTGACCCACGGCCTCAGGGGTCTCATGCAGGGACAGAAGCTGTCTGGCCCAGGCAGGACACAGGCTGGGCGTGAACCTGACTGTAGTTGCCTCAGAACCACCTCATGGCTGGGTGCAGTGGCTCACACCTGTAATCCCAGCTACTCGGGAGGCTGAGGCAGGTGAATTGCTTGAACCCAGGAGGCAGAGTTTGCAGTGAGCCGAGATCTCACCACTGCACTTCAGCAGGGTGACAGAGTGAAACTCCATCTCAAAAAAAAAAAAAACAGAGAACCACCTCATGGCTGGGTGCAGTGGGTCACGCCTGTAATCCCAGCTACTCGGGAGGCTGAGGCAGGTGAATTGCTTGAACCCAGGAGGCAGAGTTTGCAGTGAGCCGAGATCTCACCACTGCACTTCAGCAGGGTGACAGAGTGAAACTCCATCTCAAAAAAAAAAAAAAAAAAAAAACAGAGAGAACCACCTCCTTCTCTTTCTTCTGGTTCGTGGGCCAGGTGGTTGGCACTGTACCAAGGTCACAGGCTCTGTCCTCAGGGCCCCCAGGGTGGACCTGCCCAGCACATGGGACTTGCTTTCCTCCTTCTGCCCTGGGCCACCAGGCAGGCAGCTGTCAGCCCCGTCTGCCGCACACCACTTTGGGAATGGTACCCTGAGTGCCCACAGTCTAATCCGAGTTGACCTTGAGTGAGGGACTTGGTCAAGTTTCTCCTGGTGGCCCTGGCCCCGGAAGGGCATGGAGGAGGAGGGAGCTGTCCCGTCCGTTCCACTCTCCGGCTTATCCAAGCCCCGAAGCTGGGCAGACTCAGGATCCCATGCCAGCATCATGAGGACTGACCCACTGGGTGGCCTAGAGCTTCTCCCAACTGGGCCCATTCCTTGTCTTTGCAGCAGGCTGGGAACATGGCCCCACCTCATTGGGCCCTTGGGCTCTCAAATGGGCATGATTTAGTGGCAGTCCTGGCCATCCGTGTTGGCTCCTTGGCAGTCTCTGAACTCATTGAAGGCGGAAGTGGGTCCCTGGCACCTTCCAGGGGAGGCGTTGAGCAGTGCAAGTGCTCCCCAGCTGATCAGGGGAGGCGTTGAGCAGTGCAAGTGTTCCCCAGCTGATCAGGGGAGGCGTTGAGCAGTGCAAGTGTTCCCCAGCTGATCAGGGGAGGCGCTGAGCAGTGCAAGTGTTCCCCAGCTGATCAGGGGAGGCGCTGAGCAGTGCAAGTGCTCCCCAGCTGATCAGGGGAGGCTGAGCAGTGCAAGTGCTCCCCAGCTGATCAGGGGAGGCGCTGAGCAGTGCAAGTGCTCCCCAGCTGATCAGGGGAGGCGCTGAGCAGTGCAAGTGCTCCCCAGCTGATCAGGAGGCGTTGAGCAGTGCAAGTGTTCCCCAGCTGCTCAGGAGGCTGAGGCGGCGGTGGCTCACACCTGTAATCCTAGTACTTTGGGAGGCTGAGGCGGGCGGATCACCAGGTCAGGAGTTCGACACCATCCTGGCTAACACGGTAAAACCCCATCTCTACTAAAAATACAAAAAAATTAGCTGGGGGTGGTGGTGGGCACCTGTAGTCCCAGCTGCTCAGGAGGCTGAGGCAGGAGAATCTTGTGAACCTGGGAGGCAGAGGTTGCAGTGAGCTGAGATCGTGCCACTGCACTCCAGCCTGGGTAACAGAGCGAGATTCTGTCTCAAAAAAAAAAAAGGGCTGGGCACTTCACAAAGGCAGGGGCCTGGATCTGCATCCTCCCCAGCACCTCGCCCTGGTGGAGGGGCATTTGCTCATTGAGGAGGGGTCACCTGGGTGCCTTAACTGCAAAGGAAGATGGAGGACTAATGACTAGAAAAGTCACCGTGAGTCTGACCAGAACCCCTTCACTCAGAGCTTTCTATCTGAGGCACGTTAAGGGAGATGGTTTGATGGTGGCTAAGGCGGGATGATAGACAGATGCCTGTGCTTTGCCCCTGCCCCTGCTATTCCTGGGGCAGATGCTGCTAATCAGGTGGGCACTCCAAGCCTGGACATCCACCTCAGTATCCCCTGGCACTGCCCAACGGGTTTGCAGTCCTTGATGCAGAAAGAAAGATGCCAGATGGGCGAAGCCCTGCCAGGGTCCGCTCTCCCTCACTGCTACCAGTGTACTGATTTGGGGACACGCTTTTGCTTCCCTGGGTGTCCGTGCTCTCTGAGGGCAATGTTGCGGGGTCCGTGGCCCCTCCACGGGGTGTTGAGATTGAAAAGGTTTCACAGCCTGCGAGGGACTTTATGAAAGTGAGGGGTGATGTTCGGCCTGCATGCCGCCATCTGTGTCGGAGGTGACAGGCGAGCTCCCCTGACGACAGTAGTCAGGAAAGAGGGGCAGAAGCTCCAGGCTACTTCCTCTTAGAATTTGCAGCCAGGGGCAGGGCCTGAGCATTTCTTTTCTGCCCATCTCTTAGTTTGGTACATGACATGGAGTGTCAAGTGCCCAAAGAGAGAAAGGAACTGTGCCTCTGCGTTCTCATGACGATTCTGTGGGGTCAGAGGTGATCTCCCTTTTACAGATGAGGAAACTGCGACTCAGAAAGGTTGAGTGTCTTGCCCACAGTCACACAGCCACTAAGTAGCTAAGCCAGGATGCAAGTGAGGCCACGGGCCCCTGGCCACCTGTGTGCCCCTTGGGTGTGTTACTCTTTGGTTCCCTTCCTCCTCTGTGAGCTGATAAGACGTTTCCACCCCTCCTCTTTGTTTTTTTTTTGAGACGGAGTCTCGCTCTGTCGCCCAGGCTGGAGTGCAGTGTCGCGATCTCAGCTCACTGCAAGCTCCGCCTCCCAGTTTCACGCCGTTCTCCTGCCTCAGCCTCCCGAGTAGCCGGGACTACAGGCGCCCACCACCACGCCCAGCTAATTTTTCTGTATTTTTAGTAGAGACGGGATTTCACCGTGTTAGCCAGGATGGTCTCGATCTCCTGACCACGTGATCTGCCCGCCTCGGCCTCCCAAAGTGCTGGGATTACAGGCTTGAGCCACCACGCCCGGCCCCCTCCTCTTGTTCCTAGGGAAGAGGAGGAGATGTGCCTTTCAGCTCCGCACACTACCCCATCCCCTGCTGCTGCTGCTGCTGCTGCTGCTGCTGCTGCTGCTGCTGCTGCTGCTGCTGCTGCTGCTGCTGCTGCTGCTGCTGCTGCTGCTGCTGCTGCTGGGAGTGTGTCAGGGGTTGGGGCTGTTTCTGGCTTCCCTGGCATTTGATGTCGAGAAGAAAGCTGCTTCCGTTGGCCTGAGTGTTTCAAGGTTCTCCTGCAGTCACTACTGGGCCTCTTGGGAGGTGGCCCATTGCTACCTGCTGAGCCTGGGCAAGTCTGGCATCAAGGAGAGGCCCAGGTGTGAGCCCTGTGCAGGGTCAGCCACCCCAGCCCGAGACCCCCACTGTGACTCCTATAATCTTATCGCCCTTTTCAGCTACGTCCCACGGCTCCAGGGCTGTGCTCTTTGGGGAACAGTGACTTTGGGCTGCATTCCAGGTGGCTTCCTGATGCTGAATGGTGGCCGGCAGGTGCTCCGGCTTCCCGGCATCCTGGCCCAAGCACACCTGGGGGCCATGAGCCACAGGTGCTGCCCAAGAGAATGCCCTTCTTAGCCTCCCCAAAATAACAGGATCAAAGGATCCCGCAGGCAGTTTCTTTCCAGGCCTGGGTTCTGAGGGCTGGTGGGTGGCGCTCATTTGTTTAGCTGAATTAACTTCACAGTTAGATAACCGATCCCCACTGCTGGATGACTTCCCACGTGGTTGCCTGTCTGTCTACTCGGAGCCTTGGCACCATGTGCTGCTCAGCACCCCCTCGGCCTGGGCTCGGAAATATAGCGGACGATCCAGTTTGGATGTTCTGTTTCCCAAGAGCCAGCCAGGCATTGACCTCCAATACATCCATTCTCTGCCTGGGATCACAGAGGCCCCTCTTGTAGGAAGAACACAGGCAGCAGTCCAAACGGGAACTGCAGGAAGGCCCTGGAGGAGGGAAGTACCACCAGTGCAGGCTTGAGGCTGAGAGATGGTGAGGCTCGGGCAGAGGAGAACCAAGGTCTTTCAGTTGATGATTAAAGAGTTGGAGAACAGGCTGGGCATGGTGGCTCACACCTGTAATCCCAGCATTTTGGGAGGCCAAGGCGGGTGGATCACTTGAGGTTAGGAGTTAGAGACCAGCCTGGCCAACATGGTGAAACCCTGTCTCCACTAAAAACGCAAAAATTAGCCGGGCATGGTGGCAAGTGCCTATAATCCCAGCTACTCGGGAGGTGGAGGCAGGAGAATTGCTTGAACCTGGGAGGTGGAGGTGGCCATGAGCCGAGATCACGCCATTGCACTCTGCACTTCAGCCTGGGCAACAGAGTGAAACTCTGTCTCAAAAAAAAAAAAAAAGAGTTGGAAAACAGTTGGAGAAGCCAGACCCTGTTGGCAAAGTTTGCAAGGGGTGCTACGGAGAGGGAGGTGCCCACCCCAGGAATGAAGACAGGATGGGTGGGGTTCTCAGCTCCACTGGACACCAAACAGAAGCTGTAAGGGCAAGGCTAGTGCCCATGTCGAGGGCTAGGCCTTTCTGGGCCCTTCATAAACATTGGCAAACAAAGCTTGGGTTCTCAGCTTGTCTGGGCCAAGTTCTAATTCCTTCCAGGAGCGTGGGCACATTGCTTACCTCTGAGCTGTTTCTTCTCCAGGAAGTGGTGGAGCTGGAGCCTGCTGCATGGGAGGGTTCTGTGGAGTGAGATGAGATGTTTTACGTCATGCTCTTTTCACACCTTCTTGGCACCCAGAAAGAGCTCAGCAAACATTAGCTGCTACCAGCCACCCTGAGTGTGGCTGTCAGCCAGCATTGTTCTTCCCAGGCCCTGCCCTACCCTCCTCCTGGCATAGTGTCTCTCAGGGCATAGGAAACTTTCTCGGCCAGATTG
The DNA here is from genome assembly GCA_023748175.1 of Hoolock leuconedys. Lineage (NCBI taxonomy): Eukaryota > Metazoa > Chordata > Mammalia > Primates > Hylobatidae > Hoolock > Hoolock leuconedys. Next base: position 105,090 of record JAKGGE010000665.1, on the reverse strand, counting down.
GCCATGGGAGGCTTTCTTGGGGACCAGAGAGTCTGCAGGGGGGGGGCAAGTCAAGAGCAGGTGAGAGGGCGGGAAGGGCAAGCAGGACCCTTGACCTCATTCTCGGCTGCAGTGTAGATTGGCCTGCCTGGTGACCCTCCTTGCTCCTGGTCCCACTGCCAAACCTCTGGAGTCTGCCACATCCCTGCATAGACAGGGCCACTGACAGGCAGTGGCAGCCAGTTCAGTAGCACTTAGCCAGGTCTCCAGGGGTGTGCGCTTTGCTCTGGGGGCAGGGTAGCGGGGATTAAGGCCACTGGCTGCCTCCAGGGCCCCCCCACCAGCCAGCAGCCGGAAGCTCCACCTTGGTCTTCACTTGGGCCGTCTTCCTTCTCCACTTCCTCAGCTGCTACATGGGCTTCTTTGGCAACTTTTCCTTGTCCCACCAGTCAAGACCCTGCTGATTTGTTGATGATCAAACTGCAGTTCTTGTATTTGGGGAAGTTTTCCAGCATCTCCAGGGAGCCATGGTCTCTGGTTCCTGGAGCATGTCGTAGTCGGTTCAGGCTGCTGTAACAAAGTACCGTCTGTTGAGAGGCTCACACACAGGCCTTTACCTCTCACAGTTCTGGAGGCTGGAGATCTGGCCAGGGTGCCAGCAGGGTCAGGTTCTGGTGAGGGCAGTGAGAAGCACGGCCACCCTCCCACTGTACCCTGACATGGCCTTCCTGGGAGTGGACATGGAGAGAGAAAAGGACCTCTCTTTTTTTCCTTCTTATGGGGACACTCATCCCATCACATGGGTTCTACCACATGACCTCATCTACACCTGCTCACCTGGCAAAGGCCCCACCTCCAGATACCAGCCCATTGGAGTTAGGGCCTCAGCATAAATTCTGAGGGGGACATTCAGCCCTAACAGTGTGCTTCTTCCAGACTGGCCTTCCTGGGAGTGGACATGGAGAGAGAAAAGGACCTCTCTTTTTTTCCTTCTTATGGGGACACTCATCCCATCACATGGGTTCTACCACATGACCTCATCTACACCTGCTCACCTGGCAAAGGCCCCACCTCCAGATACCAGCCCATTGGAGTTAGGGCCTCAGCATAAATTCTGAGGGGGACATTCAGCCCTAACAGTGTGCTTCTTCCAGACTGGCCTTCCTGGGAGTGGACATGGAGAGAGAAAAGGACCTCTCTTTTTTTCCTTCTTATGGGGACACTCATCCCATCACATGGGTTCTACCACATGACCTCATCTACACCTGCTCACCTGGCAAAGGCCCCACCTCCAGATACCAGCCCATTGGAGTTAGGGCCTCAGCATAAATTCTGAGGGGGACATTCAGCCCTAACAGTGTGCTTCTTCCAGACTGGCCTTCCTGGGAGTGGACATGGAGAGAGAAAAGGACCTCTCTTTTTTTCCTTCTTATGGGGACACTCATCCCATCACATGGGTTCTACCACATGACCTCATCTACACCTGCTCACCTGGCAAAGGCCCCACCTCCAGATACCAGCCCATTGGAGTTAGGGCCTCAGCATAAATTCTGAGGGGGACATTCAGCCCTAACAGTGTGCTTCTTCCAGACTGGCCTTCCTGGGAGTGGACATGGAGAGAGAAAAGGACCTCTCTTTTTTTCCTTCTTATGGGGACACTCATCCCATCACATGGGTTCTACCACATGACCTCATCTACACCTGCTCACCTGGCAAAGGCCCCACCTCCAGATACCAGCCCATTGGAGTTAGGGCCTCAGCATAAATTCTGAGGGGGACATTCAGCCCTAACAGTGTGCTTCTTCCAGACTGGCCTTCCTGGGAGTGGACATGGAGAGAGAAAAGGACCTCTCTTTTTTTCCTTCTTATGGGGACACTCATCCCATCACATGGGTTCTACCACATGACCTCATCTACACCTGCTCACCTGGCAAAGGCCCCACCTCCAGATACCAGCCCATTGGAGTTAGGGCCTCAGCATAAATTCTGAGGGGGACATTCAGCCCTAACAGTGTGCTTCTTCCAGACTGGCCTTCCTGGGAGTGGACATGGAGAGAGAAAAGGACCTCTCTTTTTTTCCTTCTTATGGGGACACTCATCCCATCACATGGGTTCTACCACATGACCTCATCTACACCTGCTCACCTGGCAAAGGCCCCACCTCCAGATACCAGCCCATTGGAGTTAGGGCCTCAGCATAAATTCTGAGGGGGACATTCAGCCCTAACAGTGTGCTTCTTCCAGACTGGCCTTCCTGGGAGTGGACATGGAGAGAGAAAAGGACCTCTCTTTTTTTCCTTCTTATGGGGACACTCATCCCATCACATGGGTTCTACCACATGACCTCATCTACACCTGCTCACCTGGCAAAGGCCCCACCTCCAGATACCAGCCCATTGGAGTTAGGGCCTCAGCATAAATTCTGAGGGGGACATTCAGCCCTAACAGTGTGCTTCTTCCAGACTGGCCTTCCTGGGAGTGGACATGGAGAGAGAAAAGGACCTCTCTTTTTTTCCTTCTTATGGGGACACTCATCCCATCACATGGGTTCTACCACATGACCTCATCTACACCTGCTCACCTGGCAAAGGCCCCACCTCCAGATACCAGCCCATTGGAGTTAGGGCCTCAGCATAAATTCTGAGGGGGACATTCAGCCCTAACAGTGTGCTTCTTCCAGACTGGCCTTCCTGGGAGTGGACATGGAGAGAGAAAAGGACCTCTCTTTTTTTCCTTCTTATGGGAACACACACACAGAAACATGGAGACGCACACAGTGAGACACACGGGCACACACCTACCCAGGCTACAGGCCTGTGTGGGGTTCCATGCACGAGGGTGTGCTCAGGCACTCACACTCACACGAGAATGAACACACCCGGAGACATGGAGACACACACAGGGACCCACGCCCACACGGGATTACTTGGACCAGGACACACACAGGGACACGCAGACACAGAGCACATAGGATCTTCCCCTGTGCCTTTTCACACACAGGCTCCCACGGCCCCGGGGAGCCAAAGTGTGGTGCCGTCCCTGTCCTGGGGCCACTGATGCCATGGCCCTCTCTGTCCCACAGCTCCAGCTCTACGTGATGTTTCTCCAGGTGCACATGCTGTTTCTTGCTTCCCGTGGGTGCCGTCACCAGGCGGCCGTCTGCCCTCGGCAGGCGGGGTGTGGGTGAGTGCCGATGAGTCATGGCCTTGGCACGCCGGCACCCTTCCTACCCTTCCACTTATGGGCACCAGCGGCCCCTGCGTAATTCATTGGTTCCCCTTCACAAGAGTCGGCTGGCTGTCGTGAGCCAAGCTGCTTATGATGGTGACATGAAGCCTCCACCTCTGAGAATGAACACACCCGAGACATGGAGACACACACAGGGACCCACGCCCACACGGGATTACTTGGACCAGGACACACACAGGCCTGACACGCACAGGGACATGCCCTTGCATGGGAACACACACACAGAAACATGGAGACACACACAGGGACCCACGCCCACACGGGATTACTTGGACCAGGACACACACAGGGACCCACGCCCACACGGGATTACTTGGACCAGGACACACACAGGCCTGACACGCACAGGGACATGCCCTTGCATGGGAACACACACACAGAAACATGGAGACGCACACAGTGAGACACACGGGCACACACCTACCCAGGCTACAGGCCTGTGTGGGGTTCCATGCACGAGGGTGTGCTCAGGCACTCACACTCACACGAGAATGAACACAGACACACACAGGCCTGACACGCACAGGGACATGCCCTTGCATGGGAACACACACACAGAAACATGGAGACGCACACAGTGAGACACACGGGCACACACCTACCCAGGCTACAGGCCTGTGTGGGGTTCCATGCACGAGGGTGTGCTCAGGCACTCACACTCACACGAGAATGAACACACCCGGAGACATGGAGACACACACAGGGACACGCAGACACAGAGCACATAGGATCTTCCCCTGTGCCTTTTCACACACAGGCTCCCACGGCCCCGGGGAGCCAAAGTGTGGTGCCGTCCCTGTCCTGGGGCCACTGATGCCATGGCCCTCTCTGTCCCACAGCTCCAGCTCTACGTGATGTTTCTCCAGGTGCACATGCTGTTTCTTGCTTCCCGTGGGTGCCGTCACCAGGCGGCCGTCTGCCCTCGGCAGGCGGGGTGTGGGTGAGTGCCGATGAGTCATGGCCTTGGCACGCCGGCACCCTTCCTACCCTTCCACTTATGGGCACCAGCGGCCCCTGCGTAATTCATTGGTTCCCCTTCACAAGAGTCGGCTGGCTGTCGTGAGCCAAGCTGCTTATGATGGTGACATGAAGCCTCCACCTCTGAGAGTGTCGGAGGCCTGGCCTAGGCTGTTCTTGCAAATGGGGAGCTCTGCTGCCTCCGGCCCCAGAATGGGGGAAAAGTTCAGAGAGACAGAGGCTCCCCGAGAAGAACCTCAGGCTGCAGGTGACAGCCAGGTGAGGCGCCTGGTCTGCCCCAGGACCAGCCTGGCTCCCTGAGAGCACAGGGCCTCATCACTTCTCGAGATGGGGACAGGTGCATCGCCTGCGGGGAGACACTGGGTTTTCACACCCTCTGTTGTATGTGCCTCCCCTGCAGGGTGGGGGTCATCCTCCAACTCTCAGCGCAGGGTGGGGGTCATCCTCCCTGTGAGCCTTCCCTGAGACCAGGTGGGCTGGGTGCCCACTAAACACTTGATCTGTCTCCCACGAAGTTGTGGACTCCTGAGGGTAGAGGCCTGTGAATGTTACTCCTCTCTTTCTGCGCTGCCTGGGACAGAGGGTGGACCTCCCTGAAGCTCGGTTTTCTCATTGAGGACCTGCCTACAGCCTGTTGTAGGGATTGGATCAAATAATTCAGGCGATGTGCTCGTGCAGTGCACTGGTCCCAGCGTGGGAAAGGCTTGCTGCGACAGCCTCTCATCCTATCCCTGTACCCTCGGCACAGCGCCCAACCCTGTGAGATACCAGGCACGGGTGACTTACCTAGACATGCCCATTCAGCAGCCCCTTGAGCAAGAAGAACCGACCCTTGCCTTTCAGATGCAGACCAAGATGCAGAAAGACACGTGGCTTATTAGCCTGTGCCCCCTGCCCTGTGCTGCCCACCTGCACTCTGCTTTAACCCTTCTCAGGCCGCAGGTGTCCAGGCAGGTGTCAGAGGTGCAGCCCGTGCACACCGGGGACCCTATCCATCCTGTCTAGTTGGGAGGACTAGGAGTTCCACATGTGGGGCCCTCAGTTCCTGCTGCCCTCAGAACCAGGCCCGACCCTTGCTGTGACCTCGAGGGCTGCCACTTTTCAGAGTGCACTGGGCCCGTCTCCACCCATAGACCATACTGCCCCATCTGTACTTCGGGCACCAATCTCTCCCCACCACAGGGGCCTGTGGCTGAGATGGTCCCTCTACAGAAATACCTGCTCCTGGCATGGCTGGCTTCTTGCCAATTCTGGATCTCCAGCTGCCACCCCAGAGAGGCACTGGCTTCCCTGTTTAAAGCGGGTCCCCCCATCACCCATCTTCACAGCAGACTGTTTGCTGGGCTGTGTGCCCCTTCAGACCCACACCTGCTACCTCCCCCTCTCCCCCATCCTCCCACCCTCTTCCAAAAGCTGAACACACAGGAGGGATTGGGAAATGTGTTGAACAAAGAAGTTACACATAAGCCCTGATGTGTTAGCGGGACTGTGAGATGAACAAAACGTTCTGGAAAGTGGGTATGAGGGTCAGATGTGGAGGGAGTGAAATCTTCCCAGGGAGAGAACGTCTCTGGGTCAACCTGCTCCTGCTGGGCTGGGAGGGCCGAACACCCCCCACCCATCACCCCAGGCTGTCCCTGACCCCAGCCTTCCCTGTGCCCACAGCACCGGCAGCTGCTGAAGGACAGCTTCATGGTGGAGCTGGTGGAGGGGGCCCGCAAGCTGCGCCACGTCTTTCTCTTCACCGACCTGCTTCTCTGCACCAAGCTCAAGAAGCAGAGCGGAGGGTGAGTGACGATGTGGCCCCTGTCCCAGCGGTGACGCCGCCCTGACGCTCCAGGTCATGGAGGGTCTTGTCACGGCGGAGGTCAGTGGTGATGTAGCTAGGCCCCTCTCTTTACATTCCGTTTCTGTTTGGGCACAATGCCAGGCTCCAGGTTAAAGATTGTCACCAGCAATCTGGAGACATCATGGGGCATCATGGTGACCAGCTTTGACTCCTGTAGTGAGGGGTAAACCCGACTGTGGCTTCCGGCACCATTGCAGAAAGGTCACCTCAGGACCCATCCGGGAAGTTCGAGATCAGGGGCTGCAGGCAGTGCTGGGTGGTGGCTGCTCCTTGTCTCCCCGAGCCTGGTGGTGGCTTTCCGAGTTATTCTCGGCTTAGGCCTGCACACACTCCACTCCTCCCTCCTCACTAGGTTCACCCAGGTTGCACCAGGTTGGAATGGAGCAAAGAGGGCCACATTAGGAAGGACCAGCACAGGGCTCTTTCCTGCATCCTGCCGTTGCCCTGCTGAGTGGGTTTAATCAGTCAACTCACAGGAGAGCCTTAGTTCCCCCATCTGTCAGGCAAGGGGATGACGCCAGCTAGATCTGTAGTCCCTCAAACTTTACGGCCCTGGGGGTGGATTTCAGTCCTGTCCTGTCATTGTGCAGCCTTGATGTGCTCCCACATGAGCCTTCAACCTTAGGGCCAGCTCAGGATAAGGTGGATCTAGACTCCTGAGATGCCTGGGGCCTGCAGTCACATGTTCAGTGTCTGTTCCCAGGAATCACTGTTCCCAGGAATCCTGGCACTTGCCAGTAGCCTCATCCCAGTCTGTTCCATGGAACACGTGCTGGGTTTTAGGTCAGGTAAACCATGTATGGCCGAGAACACGGGCCCTTGGGCTTTTGACAGCAGTGACATCAGCCACGGAAGGCAGTCGGTGAATGTGAACATTCTTCTCTCCCCATCCCCAGCAAAACGCAGCAGTATGACTGCAAATGGTACATTCCGCTCACGGATCTCAGCTTCCAGATGGTGGATGAATCGGAGGCAGTGCCCAACATCCCCCTGGTGCCGGATGAGGAGCTGGACGCTTTGAAGATCAAGATCTCCCAGATCAAGAGTGACATCCAGAGAGAGAAGGTGCACGCCAGGGGAGCGAGGGCCGGGTTTGGTGTAGTCTGAGTGGGCAGCAGCCCCTGCACACGGCCAGTGGGTGCTTTCTCCGTCAGACCTCTGGGCCCCAGATCTGGTCTCTGGGACCCCTGTAAGCTCTCAGCTCTTGGAGGGCTGGGCATCTGGGCACAGCTAGGTGCCCAATTGTTCTGAGAACCCCCAGCTAAATGGGGAGTACCATACCAGAGTGGCTGCCAACCCAGCCCTCCAGAAAAATGAAGGGAATTGGTCGTGGTCTCTGCAGTGCGGCTTTCACGGAATACTTCTTAGACCTGGTGGACCGCCTCATACTTAGTTGTGTGACCTGTGACCGGGGTCCCTCACGAGAGAAACTTGTTTATACTGGCAAGTTTAAACTATGTCCAGTTTATGCCTGCCTGACCATTGCTGTGGCACTGGGAGCCTGATTTTGTGTTTCACTGGCATCCCCGGGGAAAACTTAACCTAGGCAAACACCTCCTAGTTTTTCAGAAACACACCACCACAATAGGAAACAAGTTCAGAGATTTTACCTACAGATTTTGGACAAGGAGGTGCCATGAGTAGGGAGGGCAGTCTTCTGTCCCTGGGTCACGCAAGGCAGAAATGAAGAGTCAGAGAGCGCATGACGGCTAGCAGTATTTATAAGGGAACAGGGTGTGATCACTTTAAGTTCACAGGCAAATGCCTGGATGGTCCTTTCAAGGAAGCAGCAGGAACGCGGGAGCTCAGTCAGCTGGGCGGGAGAGAGGCTTCTGGGTTCTCATCTCTGGCCACGGGCTTGAGCTGTTCGAGTGTGTGGGCTCCTGATACCCAGGCTGCATCCTTTGCTGTGTGGTTCCATTACATGGGTGAAGTACTGAGCCACCAGAGAGAAAGTCACCGCCAGACAGTGGAGGGCTTGGAGTAGTCCAGGATGCAGGGTTGGGGGAGGTGCTGGCTGTCCCCCATACAAGCTACCCTGATGGGGGCCAGGCCCAGGTGGGAGTGCCACCCCTCCAGGTGTTCAGGACTACCTGCCCTTGGTTTTTTCCAGAGATGTTTGAAGACTGTAAAAATGGTGAGGACAAGCCCCTCAATCAAAGGTTAGCCAGGCCAGAGGAGGCGGGTGGCCAAAAGGTTAGGCCTGGATCCAGGTATGCCCAGGTAGGGTGGACGCAGCAGGACAGGAGGTCCCCAGCCCTTGCCCAGCTGCCCAGCCTGCTGTACCCAAACCTAGCACACTTAGGAACACAGGGAGCTTCAAGACTGGGGTGAACATTTTGTTGTCATCCTTGGGGGACTGTGACCTCCAAGGTAGAGGGTGTCCCCACACAGAGTGGGAGCCAGTGCTCAGGGCAGCTGAGGCCTATTGACTGTTACTGTTGCATTCTCCATGTTCAGCTGTTTGGGGGATGGGATGGGATGGGATGGGGCCCTACCTGGTGACAGGTAGCGCAGTTTTCTCCTCCCCAGGGATAGTGGCTTCTAGAGTGAAACACACAGCTCAGAGTAGGGAGGGCCTTCCCATCCAGGTTCTGTTGACAGTCATCTGGTCTTCTGCTGGCATCTCCACAAACGTGCCCAGGGGCCTGATGCTGAAACCTAGTTGGATTAGGAAGGGGGTGAGGGACCCTCTAGGTCACAGCGGCCTCCTGGACATTGTCTCAATTTGGGAAAATGAAAGGCAGAGATGTTGGTAAAAGTCTTCTCTCCACCCTTATGAGAGGAAAGACTTAATTCCTCCAAAAAAGGTTTACTGAGCATGTCCTGCAGCTTATGCCATGTCTTGACCCTGTAAAAAAGCTGTTTCTGTCCTCCAAAGGCCACCAGCAACTGTGGTCTGGGTCCTGGTCTGTGCGGAGTGGAGAGATGGGATTCTTGCCCTCTGCAGGCTGAATGCAGCTGGTGGTGGGGATGGATGGAGTGGGAGTGGGTTGTGTGGGGCGCTGGAATGGGAAGGTGAGGCTGTGGCATCTCCCCACAGAGGGCGAACAAGGGCAGCAAGGCCACGGAGAGGCTGAAGAAGAAGCTGTCGGAGCAGGAGTCGCTGCTGCTGCTTATGTCTCCCAGCATGGCCTTCAGGGTGCACAGCCGCAATGGCAAGGTGAGCACCTGCTGTTCCAGCCCCTCCTGCTCTCCTGGCCTGGGATGGGCTCCTGGTTGCCTAATGGCAGTGCATTTTCACTTGGACGCGCCCCACTCTGAAAGAGGCTTGTCCAGCATGGTGCATGCAAGCACACTCATTCCTTTGTCGGGGGCTTTGGGCATAGCCCCCAGGTTGAGTGGCAGCTGGCTCAGCTCCCACAGCTGGGAGTGGGCAGGGTCTCCAGGGAGGGTATAGGGCCGGGGAGCCTAGCAGGTTTGTGCAGACCTGGCCCTTGGTACAGGGATGCTGCCCCGGGGCCTTGAGGGCCAGAGACACACCTTCTGTCCTGAGTCTGGCTCCTGCTGCCATCTGTAACCTGGGCCTCTCCCTCCTGTCAATACTTATCTGTCAATGTCCAGAATGGTTTGTTTTCTAGCCTGGCTAGGAGAGGCAGCTGGTGGGCTCTGCAGAAGCCTCACCTCTGGGCTAGTGTGGGGCTTGTGGATTGAATGCAGGAGGTCAGGTCTGGATTAACCTTCACCTCTGCAGATCCCACCTGGTCACCTCCGTGTCCCTAAGCTGTGCCCCTCTGCCAGCATCACACCCTGACCCATGTAGTTCAGGTGAGAGATTGTGCCAGAGGTGCTGTGGCACCCAGCTGGCAGGAAGGGTAGGGAGTGCCAGAAGCGACATGCCAGGCCGTGAGCACACCTGGCCACTGGGCTCCAGTTGGCTGGAGATACGAGTTGTGTGCTCTAAGGTGCCCCGGGCCTACCAGGCATTCGCGTAGCCAGGGCGGAGATAACTCGGTGTATTCTTCTCGCCCACCCTAGAGTTACACGTTCCTGATCTCCTCTGACTATGAGCGTGCAGAGTGGAGGGAGAACATCCGGGAGCAGCAGAAGAAGTGTGAGTATCCTCTGTCCCGAGAGGGTCTGGGCTTCAAACCATTAGGGCCAGGCTGGCAGCTCCTGTGGTTTTAAGCCTTCTTTTTTATTTTGAGGGGTTTTATCCAAGTGAAATGTTGCATGGAGGGCTAATTTAAAAAACAAGTTGGAGACAGCCATCCCGATAGGCCCCCAGCCCTCTTGTCTCCCTGCCTGCCTATCATGCCCCCAATCCCCTGGGCACTCATTTCCCCACTGCCCTGTGATCCCCTGTGAATTCCCCTTCCCCAGGCCTTTTCCAGATTCCACGCCTGCCCCTACACACACCCCTGCCATCTCCCCCCAGCCTGCTGCCCATACACCCCACCCCTGGCCTGCTCCTTAGGCCTTTCTGGGACCCTGCCACCACCCCATTTTCTTGGCCTCTCCCGTTTCCCTTCATCTACTCCCCATCCCCTGGGCCTTCCCTGCCCCAGCAGGTGCTGATGCTAAAGGGGCCTTTGGCTGGGCCCACTTGGGCAGCCACACTGTGCTGGCCCCACTGCCCTGTTCATATGGCCGGGGTTGCCCGCTCTCAGCACAGGGGCGCTCCCTCCTGTCTGGGGCAGCCCCTTCCTTCTCTGGGCACTTCCCTCTGTCAGGGCGCTCCTTCCTTCGGGTCCCGCCTGGTGGTGTCGGTGGGGAAGGCAGACCTGGTTCCCTCCTTGGAGGTTTGGGATTCACATGCCATCCTTACCGAGATGTACCCACTGGGACTCTGTGTGCCATTGTCCCTCTTGCAGGGGGAGCTGGGCTGAGCACTGTATCCAGGTAGCCCGGTCCTCCCACAGCTGTGGGCCATCTCCTGCAAAGCAGTGTCTTTCACAGAGACCCTGGGCTGGGGCTCTGCATGCTTCTGGCCTGGCCTGACCTGACCTCCCGCCCCCTCAGGCTCATCATTCTCACCTATGCAGAGCCACGTCTCGGCCCCCAGTGCCACCGTAGCCTGGGGGATCGAGGATCTCCGGGCAGCCCTGCCGATGCTTGTGTCCCAGGGTTTCCTGTCATAACATAGGAGCCCCAGCCATTTCCAGAGTGGCAGCCTCTGTTCCCTGTTCAGTATTATGCCCAGAAATAAGCCCCTTTTCCTCACCTGGTGGAGAAACGGGGCCTTTGTTAGCAGAGGAGGGGCAGAGCCATGCTGCTGTCTGTCTGGGGAGACCTCACAGGGAGGTGTTCCCAGTCCGGCCGCTCATTCTCAGACCTGCCTTGTGGCTGTGCATAGGTAGCGTGGAACGTGTATGTTTGTAAGTCTCATGCTAAGACTCCTCCAGGTGTGGGCTCTCCAGGGCCACACCTCGCTCTGCTGCCAGACTAGCACTGCACTTGGTAGCCGAGTACCCTCTCCTGAGCCCCCAAGCCCTGGCATCAGTTCTTGCCATGCCCATTCCCCAGGGTGTGGTGGGGGTCCAGCAGGAGGGGCCAGAGGGCCAAGGAGCAGACTGACCAGTTTGGTGCACCTCTTTTCCAACCTCCCAGGTTTCAAAAGCTTCTCCCTGACATCTGTGGAGCTGCAGATGCTGACCAACTCGTGTGTGAAACTCCAGACCGTCCACAGCATTCCGCTGACCATCAATAAGGAAGGTGGGCCCGCCCCCCTGTGTACAGGGCACCTGCAGGGAGGGCAGGCAGCTAGCCCGAAGGCTGATCCCCTCTTCCCATTAGCACTTTTGTTGGGACTAGTGGTCTTTGGTTCAGAAGGAAAAGCTGTGCTTGTGAGGGCCTCTTGTCTCCTCCCAGGAGTGGACAAGGTGGGTTAGCAGCAGTTTCTCCCTGAGTGGCTGCTGCTGGGTAGTTGAGGAGATGCATGGCTTCTGTTCCTAGTCACGAGGCTGCAGCGGATGCTCCTCAGATAACTCTGTGCCTTGGATCTGGCCCCACTTCCGTCCTCCCAGCCCTCCTCTCCTCCAGCTACCTGCCAGCCGGCACTTTTGGTCAAGCTGAGTTTTGCATTCACTGTTGCATGTATGCTCAGTCACACACACAGCATATGCTATGCACATGTGTCCACACACACCCCACCCACATCCCACGTCACCCCGACCCCCTCTGCTGTCCTTGGAACCTTATTACACTTTGGGTCACTGGTTTGCCTGTGTTGTGAAACCAACTGGATCCTGAGATCCCCAAGACAGAAATCATTATGAGTATGTTTTTGGCCCATGACACTGGCTTGCCTTGTGCCAGGCAGATGGCAGCCACGCGGTGTCCACCGGATGGTTGATTTTGAAGCATAGTTAGCTTGTCACCTGCCTCCCTTTCCCAGGACAACAGAAGCTCACCTCTTTGGTCTTTTGCACAGATGATGAGTCTCCGGGGCTGTATGGGTTTCTGAATGTCATCGTCCACTCAGCCACTGGATTTAAGCAGAGCTCAAGTAAGTACTGGTATGGGGAGGAAGGTTGCAGCGGCCGAGCCAGGGCTCTCCACCCAGGAAGGACTAATCGGGTAGGGTGTGGGGAAACAGGGAGGTTGTTCAGATGACCACGGGACACCTTTGACCCCTGGCCGCTGTGGAGTGTTTGTGCTGGTTGATGCCTTCTGGGTGTGGAATTGTTTTTCTGGGAGTGGCCTCTGCCCTCTCCCTAAGCCTGTCTCAGATCCTGGGAGCTGGTGAGCTGCCCCCTGCAGGTGGATTGTGTAATCACAGGGGTTTGGCAAGGAGTTTGACAAACATCCTCTGGGGTGCGCAGAGTCTTGGGTCCAAGCCAGGAGGGCTGTCAGCAGTGCACCTTCACCCCACAGAAGAGCAGCTTTGGCTCCTCTGTCGAGCTGGATGGATACTAGTATTTTTTTCCTTCCCCTCTAAGTGGGGGTCACCCCAGCTACTGGAGCTGTCAGAACAGTGAAGGCTGGTAACACATCAGTTGCACTGTATAAGTTTCTAGAGGCTGGGCGCGGTGGCTCATGCCTGTAATCCCAGCACTTTGGGAGACTGAGGCAGGTGGATCACTTGAGCTCTGCAGTTTGAGACCAGCCTGACCAACATGGTGAAACCCTGTGTCTACTAAAAATACAAAAATTAGCCAGGCTAGGTGGTGGGCACCTGTAATCCCAACTACTTGGGAGGCTAAGGCAAGAGAATCACTTGAACCCGGGAGGCGGAGGTTGCAGTGAGCCGAGCTTGTGCCACTGCATTCCAGCCTGGGCAACAGAGCGAGACTCCGCCTCAAAAAAAAAAAAAAAAAGTTCCTAGAAACAGCAAAATGTGGAGACAGAAAGCTTACCAGGGATTGTTGGGGGATGGGGTTGCGAGAGAGGACTAACTGCAGATGAACCCAAGGGGACTTTTTAGGTGAGAGCAGTGTCATGAAAAGACTGTGGTGCTGTTTGCTCTCGCGTTTAAATTTCCTAAAATTCCTTAAACCCTACACTTGGAATGGATGAATTACATGACATGCAGATTGCACCTTCATAACATTGTAACACAAATAATCTTTCCCCTGGGCCCCTGTGTCTGGCTGCCTCATAAATGCTGGTGTTTCCCTCGTGGGCCTCCCTCCATGCCTGTATCTCCTCCTGGGTCCTGTCTGTGAGCAATACAGCGTGACACCCTACGCTGCCCCGTGGTCCCGGGCTTGTCTCTCCTTGCCTCCCTGCTACCTTTCTTTCTATCTCTTCCTTGCCCCATGCACTCAACCTTGCATCCCCAAACCAAACCTATTATTCATGGACCCCAAACTTGTTCCTCTTATGTCCTGTCCCTTTGAGGGGCACCACCATCCACCCCCCTGGCCAAGCCAGAAACCGTGGTCCGCTCTCCCTCCGTTAAATGCCATTCTCCATCAGTGAGGCTTCTTAATCATCTCTGATTGCCTGGCCAGGCCCTGGCTGCGGCCTCCTCCCTGGTCTTTGTAGCTCTGGACGTCCCTGCAGAAAGGGTCGCCACCACCAGGCCTCTCCATCCCCCGTCTCAGGTAGTTTTTCTAAAACCCAAACCCCACCCTGCCACTTACCACCCACAGCCCAGCCCCACTCTTCTCCAGGCCTTGCCTCCTTCCCTTCCCCCTGCACCCCACGACTTCCCCAGCACTGAGCTGCTTCCCATGCCCCACAGTGGCCTGGAGTCCCCTTTGCCTTAACTCTTTGCCCGATAATACAGCGGAGTCTGCTCTGATTGTGGGAGCTTCCCACATACCCCAGGATGGCTGGCCTCTGCTGTGGCATCACTGTGTAACGATGGCATGTACACCTCTCTGTCCCCACCAGTGCAGGGCCCTTCTCGTCGTAGGGGCTTTAGCTGGGGTTTGTGGACTGACTGACTGAACGAATGTGGGAAGTCCCATTTCCCAGCCGCACCCAGGGAAATTCCACAGAGCAGGCAGGGGCATCGCACCACGTGCTGGTGTTCACGCCAGACCCCAATTAGGTGTTTAATTTTTAAAAAGAAAGTTAAAACCTTTTTTATTTTTTTTTCTGATTCTGCAAATAACACCTGCTCTTATAGACCATGTGGGTGATGTGGAAAAGACCTGTGACCTTCATGTCCCCTTCTCCCCACAGATCTGTACTGCACCCTGGAGGTGGATTCCTTTGGGTATTTTGTGAATAAAGCAAAGACGCGCGTCTACAGGGACACAGCTGAGCCAAACTGGAACGAGGTGAGGAGCTGATTCCACAAGGGCCCAGCCTGCCAGCCGGGGCACAGGATGTTTTCCACTGGAGATAATCTAAAGCTTAAGGGGCTCCCTGAGGGCTTCCCCCGAAGGCAGTGCTGCTGAATTCCAGCAATCTCCTGGGGGGCCAGTAGGTGACGTGTCCAAGAGATTTTATCTCTGTGTTCCTGAAAACCTTACCCACCCTGTCATCACAAAGAAGCCGCCTATTTTGCTGGAGAAGTGTTTGGAAAGAGACTTAAAAAGGCTTTTTGTCTGCCTTTGTTAGCGCTTATGTTTACTTGGTAGGTTTCCATAGAGTTTTTCCGCAGAAGTTGGAATGAGTTCCCGTGACCCTCTTGGCTTCCGGAAGCCTGGGGCTCTGCTGGTGGGGCTGGGACAGGGACTGTAGGGTCCTGCTTGCTTGTCTCGGGGTGTTGGGTTTGTATTGTGTGTCGCCGTGCCTTCCTCCACCTTGGAGAGCTGCTGTGTGAGTCACTTAGCCGTTTGGCCCTGTCCCTTCAGGAGTAGGGGAATGATTGCAGAGAGGCCTATATTGACTAAGTCCCAGATCCATGAGAGGTGCCATTTCCCAGCTTCTGCAGCAGCTGTGACCTCGAAGGTCTCATTCTTGATGATGCAGGTAGAGGCAGCTGGGCCTGCAGAGAGCTGCCTCCCACCCCCGCTCCTGCGAAGGAGGAAGCCAAGAGCCCCCAGGCTGCTTGGTCTACATGGGTCACCAGGGTGGTGGATCGAGCCGTGGGGCTGGAACCCAGGTCTCCTTTCTCAGCATCCACTACTCTTTGATCATTTTAGACATGTTGCTTGAATACTACAAGGGCACAAGGAGCTCAGTAAAATTACCTGGTCATTGTAGCTCTGGACATCCCTGCAGAGAGGGCTGAGTGGCAGCTGGGATGAGAGGAGGTATAAGAGCCACAGGTGATCCATCGAAGAAGCCTTTGCAGAGACCAAGAGTGCCATGACCCAGCAGAGACAACAAGAGAGGGTGCCAGGCAGTGTGCAAAAGGTTCAGGTGCCAGGCAGCCACGGAAGCTCCAGGGAGGCATGAAGGCATGAGGGTTAGATTGTAGCAGGTCACCTCCACCACCGACACTGTCCATGAAGATCTGGGCTTGGGGACACTCACATGTTCCTGACGCACACACCCACCCACCCCCTCCCCTATTCAGGTTCAGAAATTCCTGCTGCTTTCTTCTTCCCTCACGCTCCTCCATTTCCCTGCCAAGAAGCCATGCGTGCACACGCCTTGGTGTGAAGTGCAGATTCACCAATGGCACCGTCAGGGTGACAGAGGAGAGAGTTAACACCACACACCCACGGCAGACAACTGGAAAGCTAGGGGAGCAGTTTTTCCTCCAAGTCCCTCTCCCTCCTGTATCAACCCCAAGGATCACTCTTTGTTTCCTTTTAGATATAATTCCTTTTTTAAAGAGCGGTTTTAGGTTTGCAGCAAAATAGAGCAGAAAGAACAGAGTTCCCATGTACCCGCTGTCCCCCACCTCAATTATGGACATCCCACACCAGGGTGGGACATGAGTTACAGTTGATGAGCCTGCATTAACCCATCATTACCACCCAGAGTTCATAGCTGACATTAGGTAGGGTTCATCCTTGGTGTTACACATGTTATGTGTTTTGATAAACGTGGAATGACGTGTATCCACCATAATAATATCTTACAGAATAGTCTTACCACCATAAAAGTGAACCCGCATCAACAGATCATTATCATTCAGAGTCCACAGAAATATCTTTTTTTGAGGGAGAGTCTCACGCTGTTGGCCAGGCTGGAATGCAGTGGCATGATCTTGGCTCACTGCAGCCTCCGCCTCCCGGATTCAAGCCGTTCTCATGCTTCAGCCTCACAAGTAGCTGGGATCACAGGGATGCACCACCACGCCCGACTAATTTTTGTGTTTTTAGTAGGATAGGGTTTCGCCATGTTGGCTAGGTTAGTCTCGTACTCCTGGTCTCAAGTGATCTGCCCACCTTGGCCTCCCAAAGTACTGGGATTACAGGTGTGAGCCACCGTGCCCAGCCCATAGAAATATGTTTTAACAAGCACCCTGGCGATTGTGAGGCAGGTGGTGCGGGGATCACCCTTTGAGATGCTGGTGTAAGGAGTTTGGATTAGGCTTGAAAGGCAATTGGAGCTTCTGGAAGCATCCAGGCTGGGCCACAGTCTCATGCCAGGGGTGCTTACAGGGAACACTTCCATGAGTCCCAGGACTAAGGGAGGAGGGTCTCAGGCATCGGTCCCTCTGGGCCAGCAAGGGCGGCAGGGAGAGCCCCGGTTCAGAGGACCCTTCAGCCGTAACATTGACCTGTTTGTTCACACTGGACTTCCCTTCTCCCTCGGGGCTGCAGGAATTTGAGATAGAGCTGGAGGGCTCCCAGACCCTGAGGATACTGTGCTATGAAAAGTGTTACAACAAGACGAAGATCCCCAAGGAGGACGGCGAGAGCACGGACAGACTCATGGGGAAGGGCCAGGTCCAGGTGAGGCAGCCATCCCTACCCTCCCCTGCCCGATGCATGGCGTCCTTTTTCATGCAGCCCTTGGGGACACTGAGATGGCAATGGCCTTGCACCCAGGGTGGGGTGGGGTGGGCAGCTGTGGCTCTGAAACATCCATCGTGGGAGACCTGAGCTGGTGCCTTCATGTGTCTTGATGGGTCTTGACGTACCGCCCTCTGTCTGCGTGTCTGTTGTGTCGGCTCATTCCCAAAGGAATTTCCATTCAACTTGGTTTTGCAGCTGGGGCCTCAGTTCCTGCCTGGCCTTAGGAGAACCCAAAGGCAGAACAGTTAGGTGGTGTCCTGGGCTGAAATTGGCCCATCCTGTGCCAGTCTTCTTAGAAAAGCACAGGGGTCCCAGAGGCTGCCTGCAAGCACCGGGGTCCCAGAGGCTGCGTGCTTGGCATCCCCTATCTGTGGTCTAGACCCAGTTTCTAGGGTATAGAGCTGTATCTCGGAACAGGGTGCACACAGACAGGTCTCCTCCCAGGCTAGTCTGGAAGCCCCCAGGTGAGACCGAGAATGTGTCCATACAGGACCAGCAAGGGGGCCCTTGTTCTTAAGGAGACTGCTTGGGCCCTCTGTCCTTCAGAAGCTTATCTAGCCCCTGGGAGCCCACCACCATTGTTTCCTGGAGGATCATAGCTGGCGCCCCAGGCCCTGTTTCTCCTGTTCCCACCCTCACAATTCCGCAGGGGTAGCTGGGAGGAAGCCCTGGTCGTGCTTTCTTTATAGTGCATTATATCGGTGGGTCGTGGGTACAGCTGTCTCTTCCCAGGACCTTCCATCTTCACAAGAGGCCTCTAGAGGGAGTGGGTTTGGCATTCCACATGCCCCTAGAAGCACAGGGCTCCCCAGGAAGCCCTGTCTCCCTCCCTAAGCAGGAAGTAAAAATCCTCTTGTGGTTAAATACCAAGTGCCAGGAAGAATGAAGGGAGAGGGTGGCTCTTCCCTGAGTCACTTGTCATCTTCACTGATGGGTCCCACATTCTCATTCAGATCAGCAAATCTTTACCAAGTGCTGGCTTCACCCCCTTCTGCCACCCCGGCCTGGCTGGCCACGCCTTCAGAGGTGCAGCTACTGCCTGTTTTTCTACCTTGGAAGCTTATAAGGGAACTCAGTGGATCAGAGCCACCTGGGGCTCCCCAGGAAGCCCTGTCTCCCTCTAAGCAGGAAGTAAAAATCCTCTTGTGGTTAAATACCAAGTGCCAGGAAGAATGAAGGGAGAGGGTGGCTCTTCCCTGAGTCACTTGTCATCTTCACTGATGGGTCCCACATTCTCATTCAGATCAGCAAATCTTTACCAAGTGCTGGCTTCACCCCCTTCTGCCACCCCGGCCTGGCTGGCCACGTCTTCAGAGGTGCAGCTACTGCCTGTTTTTCTACCTTGGAAGCTTATAAGGGAACTCAGTGGATCAGAGCCACCTGGGGCTCCCTATACTTTGAGATCAGGTTTAAAAGCAAAAAGCCTCCTCTGGCACATGCCTGTAATCCCAGCACTTTGGGAGGCTGAGGCAGGAGAATGGCGTGAACCTGGGAGGCGGAGCTTGCAATGAGTCGAGATCACACCGCTGAACTCCAGCCTGGGTGACAGAGCGAGACTCCATCTCAAAAAAAAAAAAAAAAAAAAACCAAGTGCCAGGAAGAATGAAGGGAGAGGGTGGCTCTTCCCTGAGTCACTTGTCATCTTCACTGATGGGTCCCACATTCTCATTCAGATCAGCAAATCTTTACCAAGTGCTGGCTTCACCCCCTTCTGCCACCCCGGCCTGGCTGGCCACGTCTTCAGAGGTGCAGCTACTGCCTGTTTTTCTACCTTGGAAGCTTATAAGGGAACTCAGTGGATCAGAGCCACCTGGGGCTCCCTATACTTTGAGATCAGGTTTAAAAGCAAAAAGCCTCCTCTGGCACATGCCTGTAATCCAGCTACTCAGGAGGCTGAAGCGGGAGGATTGCTTGAGCCCAGGTATTCAAGACCATCCTGGGCAACATAGTGAGACCCCTGTCTAAAACAAAATAAATTAACTAAAAATTGCTCTCAGCTCTCCTGTCCCTGTCCCACTGCACTGTCTTGTTCACCCTGCCAGCCTTTGTGTGGATTCTCATGGTGGGAGATTGTACCACGCAGATGGGCCACACCAGTCTTGATGGAGTACTTAGTGTTGGTCTCCTTTGAGATCCAAAGTATTTTAGCATCAGTCAAGTGACAGTCATAGTTTGGGTGATGGTCACGGCTCAGGTTCTTTTTTACATGTGCTTTCTTTGGTTGTTGTTGTTCTTTGTTTTCTTGAGACAGTATCTGGCTGTGTCTCCCAGGCTGGCGTGCAGTGGCAGGATCATAGCTCACTGCAACCTCAAACTCCTGGCTCAAGCAATCCTCGTGCCCTAGCCTCCCAAGTCGTTGGGATTACAGACATGCCCCACCATGCCCGGCTAAGTTTTTTTTTTTGTTTTTTTTTTTTGTTTTTTTTTTTTGAGACGGAGTTTTGCTCTTGTTGCCCAGGCCGGAGTGCAGTGCTGTGATCTCGGCTCTCTGCAACCTCTCGGGTTCAAGCAATTCTCTTGCCTCGGCCTCCCAAAGTGCTGGGATTACAGGCCTGAGCCACTGTGCCTGGCCACATGTGCTTTCCAATTCAGTACTTGCAGCAGATCTTTGAGAGAGCTCATTTGACACTCAGGAGATGCTTCTCTAACCTGCTCAGAATCAGGGCCCTGGGTATTCAGGGAGGTAGAGGGAGCAGACTGCAAAGCCACTTGTGCTCCCATCGCTCCCACTTCCCTCTCCCTCTCCGTGTTTTCCATCTCCCCCACCCAGCCTAGGGCATTCCTCCCCCACAGTCCAGCCTGCATCTGGCACAGCCTCACTGCTCAGCCCAGGGATACTCACAGCCTGGGTGCCTGGCTCCTTTTGTCAGCTCATCAAACCAGGTAAAGGGAGGTTCAGATTCTGCCAACCATTGACTCAACTCATCCAAATCTTCAACCACTGGAATCCTGGGAGTGGCTGGATTTGAACCAGGGCCTCTGAGTACTGTTGCTAAGTAACTGGGGGTCTCAGTGAGAGAGAGAAAAGAGCTGATAGGCCTCTTCCTGTGTTACCATGTCAGGCCCTCTTTTGAAACTCTTTTCTGCGATGCTACTGAAGTATTTATGCACATGACCTGTGCTCTTCTGTCAGTCTAGGGGTGTGGCTGAGCACCCCACCCCATCCTGGGGAAGAGGAGAGCAGTAAGTGTCAAAGAAAAACCCAAGTGGACAGCAGTTAAAGTGGTAAAAGCAAGCTTTATTTAGTAACTATCGTGATGGGGAAAAGACTAGAAATGGAAGGCCTAGAAATGTGCTCAATGCTGAATTCACATGGATGAGTGGGCACTTACAGCCAAGAAGCAGGGTAGGGGTTGATGGATGGAAAATGATGAAGCAACATCAGGGGGAAGAGGGATTCTGGTGAAACCGACCCAACAGGATTCTTGCTGAAGACAGGCCAGAGTGATCGATCTCCCCTGGGGGATGGCGTGAGGTGAGGAATCTGATCAGATAGCAAGGGCAGGGGGTTCTGGCTAAACGGACTTAGCAGGATTCTTGCAAAATTTGGGCCCTTGAGAACATGCCCAAGGATGGGATCTAGCTGGAATAAAGAGCTGGAGTGACCAGATGAGTTCCGTCAAGGAGAGTCTTTGTCACTCCCCCACCACACTCAGTGTGACCTGTGTGTTACTGTCCCACTGGCCCAAATGTGTTTCCTCACCTTTCCTTCCTTTCCTTCCTTCCTTCTTTCCTTCCTTCCTTCCTTCCTTCTTTCCTTTTCTTTCTTTCTTCTTCAGAGTCTCACTGTCTTGCCCAGGCTGGAGTGCAGTGGTGCCACCTCAGCTTGCTGCAACCTCCGCCTCCCAGGTTCAAGCGATTCTGCTGCCGCAGCCTCCTGAATAGCTGTTATTACAGGCATGTGCCACCACACCTGGCTAATTTTTTTTGTATTTTTAGTAGAGACGGGGTTTCGCCATGTTGGCCAGGCTGGTCTCGAACTCCTGACCTCCAGTGGTCCACCCGCCTTGGCCTCCCAAAGTGCTGGGATTATAGGCGTGAGCCACTGTGCCTGGCCACATGTGCTTTCCAATTCAGTACTTGCAGCAGATCTTTGAGAGAGCTCATTTGACACTCAGGAGATGCTTCTCTAACCTGCTCAGAATCAGGGCCCTGGGTATTCAGGGAGGTAGAGGGAGCAGACTGCAAAGCCACTTGTGCTCCCATCGCTCCCACTTCCCTCTCCCTCTCCGTGTTTTCCATCTCCCCCACCCAGCCTAGGGCATTCCTCCCCCACAGTCCAGCCTGCATCTGGCACAGCCTCACTGCTCAGCCCAGGGATACTCACAGCCTGGGTGCCTGGCTCCTTTTGTCAGCTCATCAAACCAGGTAAAGGGAGGTTCAGATTCTGCCAACCATTGACTCAACTCATCCAAATCTTCAACCACTGGAATCCTGGGAGTGGCTGGATTTGAACCAGGGCCTCTGAGTACTGTTGCTAAGTAACTGGGGGTCTCAGTGAGAGAGAGAAAAGAGCTGATAGGCCTCTTCCTGTGTTACCATGTCAGGCCCTCTTTTGAAACTCTTTTCTGCGATGCTACTGAAGTATTTATGCACATGACCTGTGCTCTTCTGTCAGTCTAGGGGTGTGGCTGAGCACCCCACCCCATCCTGGGGAAGAGGAGAGCAGTAAGTGTCAAAGAAAAACCCAAGTGGACAGCAGTTAAAGTGGTAAAAGCAAGCTTTATTTAGTAACTATCGTGATGGGGAAAAGACTAGAAATGGAAGGCCTAGAAATGTGCTCAATGCTGAATTCACATGGATGAGTGGGCACTTACAGCCAAGAAGCAGGGTAGGGGTTGATGGATGGAAAATGATGAAGCAACATCAGGGGGAAGAGGGATTCTGGTGAAACCGACCCAACAGGATTCTTGCTGAAGACAGGCCAGAGTGATCGATCTCCCCTGGGGGATGGCGTGAGGTGAGGAATCTGATCAGATAGCAAGGGCAGGGGGTTCTGGCTAAACGGACTTAGCAGGATTCTTGCAAAATTTGGGCCCTTGAGAACATGCCCAAGGATGGGATCTAGCTGGAATAAAGAGCTGGAGTGACCAGATGAGTTCCGTCAAGGAGAGTCTTTGTCACTCCCCCACCACACTCAGTGTGACCTGTGTGTTACTGTCCCACTGGCCCAAATGTGTTTCCTCACCTTTCCTTCCTTTCCTTCCTTCCTTCTTTCCTTTTCTTTCTTTCTTCCTTTCCTTTTGCCTTTCTTTCTTCTTCAGAGTCTCGCTCTGTCGCCCAGGCTGGAGTGCAGTGGCATGATCTTGGCTCACTGCAAGCTCCGCCTCCTGGGTTCACGCCATTCTCCTGCCTCAGCCTCCGGAGTAGCTGGGACTACAGGCGCCTGCCACCATGCCTGACTAATTTTCTGTATTTTTAGTAGAGATGGGGTTTCACCGTGGTCTCGATCTCCTGACCTCATGATCCGCCCGCCTCGGCCTCCCAAAGTGCTGGGATTACAGGCGTGAGCCACTGAGCCTGGCTCCAAGACTGTTTAGGGGCTACATAAGTTTCTCTCCTATTGGCGCCTCCACCACATGGACCACATCTCGTACATCTCGGAATGCCCCCCAGGCACATCACAGACCCCCCTGCATGGGTGAATGGCTGTGTGGACGAGACCTACATGGCCCTCAGATAATCCTTGAAATACAAATGGGGATTCTCGGTGCCTTCATGATGGTATCCGCCTTACCTGACCATACGTTGCCCAACTCCCATCACATCCCCTGTGACGTGATCTTTATTTTGGCTTGTCTCTGCTGCTGGAAAGTAAATGTGGAGGACAGGGCTTTGTCCAGTTCATTCTCTGTGGTATCTCCAGTATGCAGACAGAGACATAAAACATACATCTATATCTGTAAGTTATTTAATACATTGTTTAATGGATCTAGAGTTTATATATATATATACTTATATATATACGTATACGTGTGTATGTATATACGTGTGTGTATATATATATATACGTGTATATGTATACGTATGTGTGTGTGTGTATATATATATATACGTATATATATATAGATATATATATATATAGTAAAATATATATTGGCACAAAGCAAGTACTGTTACATGCATTGGAAATTGCTGAGCCAGGCACCTGCCCTCTCACAGATAAAGGTGCTGAAATTCCCAGAGGTGGCTGGGGCGGGAGCCAGCCAAGCCTGGGGCTTCTCCGCCACGCTGTGCATGTGCCCCGTGGTGGTCGGGGCCTTCATGGTGAGGGGGTCGGGGAGTTCAGAGTTTGGACTCCCACCTGCATCCCTGCACCATGGGCAGCCTTTTTATCTTAGCCAGAAGGCTGAGAAGTAATTCCTTTTTTAAAAAATTGTAAAATATGCACAATGTAAAATGTCCCAGGTATTTTTAAGTGTGCAGTTCATTGGCATCAGGCACATTCACACTGTTGTGCAACCATCACCACCATCATCTCCAGAACTTTTTTTTCATCCTCTCAAACTGAAACTCTACACCCATTAAACAATAACTCCCAGGGGGGCAGGTGCAGAAAGAATAACTCACCATTCCCCCTGCCCCCAGCTCCTGTTAACCTCTAGTCTACTCTCTGCCTCTATGGATTTGACTACTCTAGCTACCTCATGTAAGTGGAATCATACAGCATTTGTCTTTTGGGTCTGGTTTATTTCACTTAGCAGCATGTCCTCAAGGCTCACCCATGTTGTAGAATGTGTCAGAATGTCCTTGCTGTTGAAGGCTGAGTAATATTACGTTGTATGGATTGACAGACATTCACCAGCAGGTGGACTCCTGGGTTCTTTCCAGTCTGAGGCTGGCATGGTCAGTGCTGTTGTGCACATGGACATAAGATCCACCCGACTTGGTGTCGTCTTTGCATTCGCAAGCTGTTGCCAGGCATGTCCATGGGCTCTCGGGGGGAACAGCTGCTGCAGAATGGGCAGTTCAACAGGGAGACCGCCCAAAAATGGGTGGACCTCACTGCGTGGTGGGGACTTGAGAGCAGCTGCCAGGGTGCCACCAGGAGGGCCCCAGTCAGACCTGCTGGCTTGTACCTAGTCAGATGCCCACATAACCCAGGCTGGCGGAGAAGTCTGGGAAACTCCAGCCGGCCAGCCAGAGCACCAGCTTCAAATGAAGCAGAGGCTCACAGTCCACATCTCATCCCTGAGGCTCACATAAAACATTGGCAACAACAGAAATGAACTCTGATGCCCCCACTGGAACATGAGCTGTGAGCCCAGCAAGACACATAAATAGAGCAGGAGAAATGGGAGAAGACAAAAGTCTATGACTTGATAGAATGTTGCCCTCTAAGGAGAATAGACAGGGCTAACGTGATTTAGCAACCTAGAAAATTTGCAAGTGAAAAGAGATGCACCTGTAATCCTAGCACTTTACGAGGCCGAGGAGGGCGGATCATTTGACGTCACGAGTTCAAGACCGGCCCAGCCAACATGGTGAAACCCTGTCTCATTAGCCAGGCGCGATGGCGCATGCCTGTAGTCCTAGCTACTCGAGAGGCCAAGGTAGGAGAATCACTTGAACCCGGGAGGCTGAGATTGCAGTGAGCCAGGATCGCGCCACTACACTCCAGCCTGGGGGACAGAGCGAGACTGTCTCAAAAAAGACAGAAAAAAACTGAAGAAATTCCTAATGGCAGCAAGGCTCCAATTTCCCTGGCTCTGCCAACTGTGGTGACTCCCTCTCTGGCCCAGGATGTGCAGGAGCACTGGGACTGTGTCTCTGGGCCCCTGTCCCTGTCGCGCCGCACTTGGCTAGGCTGCAGACTAGACTAGCCCTCCAGCAGTGTGTCCCATACCCCGTCCTATGAATCTTGGATGGATGTTGATGCCTTCACCTTGAAAAATCCCTCCCTGAAGATACAGACTCAATGTCCCCTGCTCTGTGAAGGCTTCTCTGTCCCGTGACCTCACTTCCCAAGTAACCGTGCCATCTGAGCCACCAGTCAATCTGGGCCAAAGCCTGCCCTGGCTCTTGGCACATTTGCCACATCCTTCCTTTCTAGCTTCTCTGATCTAGACCATGAAGGCTGGGGAGAGGGGTCTTCTCGTTCTTGGGGACCCCCCCAGGCATGGCACACAGGAAGCCTTCCATGACTAGGGTGGCACAGCAGGTTCCTGGAATCTGAGAATGGACCAGGATGGCCTCGCTCACTCAAATGGCTCATTCAGGCCCGGGGCTGGCTTGGAAGGGACACCCAACTTGGGTCCTCTTGCACCTGCCCACACACAAGGACTTCAATTCGTGCTGTCAGTGGCTCTTTTCTGGACTGTGGGCACCACCACAGCTTTGTCCCTGCTGTACTGTGTATCCCCTTGCCTTTCTGGCTCGTGGCTCTGAACAAAGCAGGTCACCCATCCCAATTTCTAGAGCCCCCCCACCACCACCCCCACCCTCATGGAGCCTCTATCGTGCAAGAAGGGAGGTGGGGACCTGGCAAGTCATCCAGGACAGGCATTTGAAGAACAGGAGCCAAAATCTGAGACTCGGGCAAGTGGTTCCTAAACCCAGCTCATCAGCACCATTAAGGGGAGCAAAAAACCAGATCGGGCCAAGCCCCCAGCCCAGAAGATCCCGACTCCTGCTGCCCACAGACAGGCACATGAGCAGCTTTGCTGAGGACTCCTTTCCATCCCAGACCCCTGCTCTTGAGGCCTGCCAGGGACCTCTGCCCTCATGGTTGGATCTGGACACTCCTGGGGTGCTGCGGCTTCTCTACCTGCTACAACTGCCTCACCTCATGGGAGGGTCTCTCTACTCAACTTCTGAGTCAGGGTGCATAAGCAGGGTGGGGGCTGTAGGCCCCTGTAGCTGGCTGCAGAGAGCCAAGCGCCTCCCACGCGGTACAGCACAGAAGGCACCTGGTGTCACTGTTTTCCCAGTCCAGATTCAAAAAGGCTGGGCTCTGGAGTCATGCACATCCTCTCTCAGGTATCCCTGTGCAGAAAACAGTGTCCACGGGGGAGAAAAAGAGGCCAGGCTGGTGTCGCAGAGCGCCAATGGCATAGTCACCGCCACTCCTCCGACTTCTTTCCTCCTGGGATCCCACAAACAAGCCCCCCAGCTGGGAGCCTGGAACTCCAGGGACCAGGGCAGCCGCCACCTACTTGGCATGAGTCATGAATGCCCTTCACACAGCGATCAGATTCCTTCCTGTCTAGCCATGGTTCCCACCCATCACTCCCACTGACCCAGGGACCAGGGGCTGAGCCAGATAGTGCCTGCTCCATCGCCTCCTCACAAACGACAGATAAGGATGAGAGCAGCAGCAAACGCTGACCCCTACCCTTAAGAGCATAAGTCACTCAACCGTCAAGGCTGCATGGCCCCCCCACCCCAATTTATTTCACCTGTGAGAGGGCAGGTGCCTGGCTCAGCAATTTCCAGTGCATGTAACAGTACTTACTTTGTGCCAATATATATTTTACTATATATATATAAACTCTAGATCCATTAAACAATGTATTAAATAACTTACAGATGTATGTTTTATGTCTGTCTGGATACTGGAGATACCACAGAGAATGAACTGGACAAAGCCCTGTCCTCCACGTTTACTTTCCAGCAGCAGAGACAAACATAAGCCAAAATAAAGATCACGTCACAGGGGACGTGATGGGAGTCGGAGGAGGTATGGTCAGGTAAGGCGGATACCGTCATGAAGGCACCGAGAATCCCCATTTGTATTTCAAGGGTTATCTGAGGGCCATGTAGGTCTCGTCCACACAGCCATTCACCCATGCAGGGGGGTCTTTGATGTGCCTGGGGGGCCATTCCGAGATGAATGAGACATGCATGGTCCATGTGGCAGAGGCACCAATAGGAGAGAAACTTATGTAGCCTCTTAAACAGACTTGGAGAGGAGCAGGCCCCAGGGGGTCTCTTGCAGCAGGAACACAAAATGAGTGATGTTTGTTTTGAACAAATATTTGGGGAAGATTTGAAGATGTAAACATCATGAAAATGTAAGATCACATGAGCAAATTCTTACACAGATTCCACGGGATTCTTTTTGAAGAAGCACACCGCCATCAACATGGACAGTGACAGGTCCTCCTTGCTCTATTGAGAGCCACTTTTGGACCCTGTATTTTTCTGTAAGTTTTGTACCATGAAATGCATCCGTTTTTATAACCGAATGATTTTATAGTAAATTTATAGAGCTGTACAACTTTTACCAACAATCCAGTTTTAGAATATTTCCATCACCCCAATTTCCTTGTTGCCCTTTTTTTTTTTTTGAGACAGGGTCTTGCTCTGTTGCCCAGGTTGTGGAGTGCAGTGGCCACACTCAGCACAACCTTGATGTCCCAGGCTCAAGTGCTCTTCCCACCTTAGCCTCTCAAGTAGCTGGGACCACAGGGATGCACCACCATGCCAGGCTAATTTTTTTTTTTTTTTTTTTTTTTTGAGACAAGGTCTTGCTATGCTGCCCAAGCTGGTCTCAAATTCCTAGGCTCAAGTGATCCTCCTGCCTCAGCCTCCCAAAGTGCTGAGATTACAGGTGTGAGCCACCGTGCCCAGCCCGTTCCCAGTTATAGCCACTCCCAGACCCAAGCCGATCTGCTTTTTGTCTTTAGAGAATTGCCCATTCTTCACATTTCATAAACATGGAATCATACTAGAGTGGGCTTTTGACTTAAAAATACAAAAATTAACCGGGCATGGTGGCAGGTGCCTGTAATCCCAGCACTTTAGGAGGCTGAGGTGGGTGGATTGCTTTAGGTCAGGAGTTCAAGACCAGCCTAACCAACATGGTGAAACCCCGTCTCTACTTAAAAATACAAAAATTAACCGGGCATGGTGGCAGGTGCCTGTAATCCCAGCACTTTAGGAGGCTGAGGTGGGTGGATTGCTTTAGGTCAGGAGTTCAAGACCAGCCTAACCAACATGGTGAAACCCCGTCTCTACTTAAAAATACAAAAATTAACCGGGCATGGTGGCAGGTGCCTGTAATCCCAGCTCCTCAGGGGCTGAGGCAAGAGAATGGTTTGAAGCCAGGAGGCGGAGGTTGCAGTCAGCCAAGATCTCGCCACTGCACTCCAGCCTGGGCAACAGAGTGAGACTCCGTCTTAAAAAAAAAAAAAAAAAGTGTAGGATGGATCTCAGGAGAGCAGATTGTGGTCGTAGACCACAGCAGGAGGCCTGTGATCTCTCTTTTGGTGAACACAGAGGTTCTCTGGTGGTCTCAGCAAAGACCCACCCCCGGGAGTAGGTTATAGTGCAGACACATGGGGCCCAGACAGGAACAACTGGGGATGCCCTGCTGGACCATCCAGGCTGGTGACGATGGGCGTGGAGGAAGTTGTTGTCTACAAGGAGCTAAGTGAACGAGCATTTCCTCCTTTGGATGGTTTACTCATAGCCCCCTCCCTGCCCCTGCTGAGGGTGGGCGAGAGGATGTCCTCTGGCTGCCCATTGGTGACTCAGTCCAGCCACACTGACTACAAAGCAAGCAGGGCAGTGCTGGGCCCCCAGCAGAGCCACCATGCAAGGTGGTCAGTGACGCTTCAGGGCAGCACGCAACACCTGCCCCAGTTGGGCTTCGGCCTCCCTCAGCCCCCACCCCACCACTTCCCTGGGATGGATGTGCACGATAGTTTTCTAGGCAGACCTCCAGGCCACCATCTGCCAGGCCCGCTGACCGTAGTCATTCTTTCAAGGCTCCTGCCTTACCCAGCCCAGGGGGAGACGAGCAGCGACATGGTCCATCCTCCTGAGACCACTGCGTGTGAGCAGACAGGCCCCCGCCTGCCCAGTCCCCGGCCAGGCAGCAGGCATATTCCTCACCAAGACCTTGCAACCCAGGGGGACCCTGGACAGCATCTGGAGTGCCTCAGTTTTTCCCTTAAGGGAAAACTGTTTCCCCCTTGGTCATCTGTTTTTCCAAACTCCAGTCTTTTGCTTGTTTACTTCTCTGGTGCTTTAAATAACTGCACGAGAGAGCGTACCAGCTCTCATTGAGCAATGTTTGGGGTTGGCTGAGCTGAGGCACAGGCCTCATTATCATGCTATTCTTTATACGGCTTCCGCTCTGCGGAGCACACTCTGTTCTTTGGAATAGAGCCAGCCTTGGGACAGCCTTTCCCACTGGAGCTGCCAGTCAGGACCGCTGTGAGAGCCAGTGCCTGGAGGCCAACACCCTGGTCTTCAGTCACTGGGAGTCACAGAGCCCTGCTGGCAGCATCAGTGCCAGGTTGGGGTGGGCGCTGGACACCACCAATGCTGGGGAGTGGACGCTGGCTGGGGCCCCGCCCAGGGCTGCACATTGCTCAGCCAGCTAGCTCTGGGGGAGCAGGACCTGAGCAGGGTGTCCTCCACCCTGGGTCCATCAGAGGCACTGCATGTGATTATTGGGGTTACCTGCTGGGAGTGGTGCAGATTCTGGACAGTCTAGATTGCTTCCAGCACAAGGCAGGCTGACCAGTCATACTTTACTCAGTCTCCAAACTTGGGCAACAGGAAACTAGCCACTTGAGAAGGAAGCTCAGCTTTTCTGGGCTTTAGAGGAGATGGAGACATGTTGGAAATTCCCGTAACCAATAGGCTGGGGTGGGAGGGTGTTCTTCCCACACACAGACAAAGTGGAACCCAGAGGTGATGGGAAGTTTTAACCTTGGCCAGCCAGACTGCGGGGTGGGGTTTCCCTCAAAGCCCGGTCAAAAGGCCGTGGAGGCTGGAAGCTCTCGTTTAGCACCACCAGCTTCCCAGAGCAGCAAAGCCAAGCATGCGAGAGTCGCCATCCACCCCAGCCTCCCAGTAGCTGGGACTATAGGCACATGCCACCATGCTTGGCTAATGCTTTTGAAAAATTTTTTTTTTATAGAGACAAGGTCTCACTATATTGCGCAGGCTGGAGTGCAATGGTATGATCTTGGCTCACAGCAGTCTCCACCTTCTAGCCTCGAGTGTTGCCCCCACCTCAGCCTCCCGAGTAGCTGGGACTATAGGCACATGCCACCATGCTTGGCTAATGCTTTTGAAAAATTTTTTTTATAGAGACAAGGTCTCACTATATTGCCCAGGCTAGAGTGCAGTGGTGCGATCTTGATCTTGGCTCACAGCAGTCTCCACCTTCTAGCCTCGAGTGTTGCCCCCACCTCAGCCTCCCGAGTAGCTGGGACTATAGGCACATGCCACCATGCTTGGCTAATGCTTTTGAAAAATTTTTTTATAGAGACAAGGTCTCACTATATTGCGCAGGCTGGAGTGCAATGGTATGATCTTGGCTCACAGCAGTCTCCACCTTCTAGCCTCGAGTGTTGCCCCCACCTCAGCCTCCCGAGTAGCTGGGACTATAGGCACATGCCACCATGCTTGGCTAATGCTTTTGAAAAATTTTTTTTTATAGAGACAAGGTCTCACTATATTGCCCAGGCTGGTCTTAAACTCATGGGCTCAAGTGATCCTCCTGCCTCGGACTTTCAAAGTGCTGATATTACAGGCAGGGTTTCAGTTTTTTAAAGCTCCCAGCAGTGGTATTAAACTCTCCCTTTCCAGAGAAAGCGCACTCTGTCCGCATCCCTCATGTTATCCTCTGCTGCCTCTGCTTAGGGTTCACTCTGGGGGAAAGTGCCACTTGAGAGATTCCTTTTTGTGTGTGGTTCTGACTGACGGCTCCCTGCTCACAGATGCCGCTTCTCAGGGTGGGGTCCCTGAGGCCTGGAGTGTGGCCTCTGACAACCTTCAGGGCCAGATGCAGAATGACAGCCTGTGACCACATAGCCCCTGGTGGGAGACGTCCTGCCACCCTTTGCTTCTCTGTGCCACTCTGGCTGCACATTTCAGATCCTTGGGAAACGTTAACCAGTAGGACCTAGAAGGGGATGTGAGGAGGGGTCATCCCCCAGGTGTGCCTGTGCTGAGCCTTCGTGCTTAGCAGATGCAGGGAGGGAGGCCCAGGTGCACACACCTGTGAAGTAGGGGCAGCTGGCTGGGCTCCTTGACCTGCTCCAGAGCTTCTCCCTATTTTCTGGCCACTTCACCTGCAGAAGGCTCAGGTGGCTGTGGCCTCTAGGGTCCCTTGCAGTGGAAATGATGGCTGTCCTCAGCCCCTCTCTAGGCCTGGCGCTGTGCTCAGCACCGTCGTGTGTATGTGTATGTGCACACATGTGAATGCGTGCAGACATCATGAGGTGTGGTCCCTGCTCT
Source organism: Hoolock leuconedys (assembly GCA_023748175.1). Classification (NCBI taxonomy): domain Eukaryota; kingdom Metazoa; phylum Chordata; class Mammalia; order Primates; family Hylobatidae; genus Hoolock; species Hoolock leuconedys. Next base: position 73,584 of record JAKGGE010000665.1, on the reverse strand, counting down.
CAGGCAGCTTGCCTTGTGGCTGAAATGAACCATCACCTGAATCAAGGGATGGAAACACAAGGTCAGATGCCGTGACCTTCTATGGAGTCAGACGGTGGCTCCGTGACCTGGCTTCACTCCAGAACTACCTGGGATTTCTAGTTGTGCAAATCCCAGGTCCCACCCAGATTATGAGTCCAGTTCTCTGCAGGTGGAACCCAGGGAGGTGTTGTTTTTGTTTTTGAGACGGAGTCTTGCTGTGTCGCCCAGGCTGGAGTGCAGTGGTGTGATCTTGGCTCACTGCAACCTCCACCTCCCGAGTTCACACCATTCTCCTGCCTCAGCCTCCCGAGTAGCTGGGACTATAGGCACATGCCACCATGCTTGGCTAATGCTTTTGAAAAATTTTTTTATAGAGACAAGGTCTCACTATATTGCCCAGGCTGGAGTGCAGTGGTGTGATCTTGGCTCACTGCAACCTCCACCTCCCGAAGTTCACACCATTCTCCTGCCTCAGCCTCTCAAACTGCTGGGATTACAGGCCTGAGCCACCGCACCTGGCCAGGGAGGTGTATTTTTAACAAGATGGTACTGCTCATTCACCCAGCCCAGCCAGTGGTCTCGGCATACCCAGGAATCGCTGACATAGAACTTGTGCTCCCCATAAAACGGGAGAGAGAGCCTTCATGGACGGGGGACATGTGCCTTGGTCATGACAGTCAAGGTGTTTCATACCAGCACAGACTGTGTTCAGGTGACATTAAGGACAAGCTCCTGCAGGCTAGCTGTCTGGATAGTGCCAGGTGGGGGTAGAAGTTAGAGGGGTCACAGAGGGGCTTCCTCCCGGCCCCCTCATCAGCTGCTTGATTTAGGGCTTGGTTCTGGGTCCTTCTGGGCCTGATTCTGAACCATGGGACTGTTGTGGCCTGCAGGCTCCTCCCGCCACAAGCTGTTCGTGGTGCAGGAGGAGAACAGTTTCCACAGTTCCCCAGACAGCAGCTGTGGGTGCCAGGCCCCCAGGAGTTGTTACTGAAGTTGCTGCTGAACAGCTCGCCTTTCACTGAGCTCCACATGGCACCTGTGGTGATGGGAGCCGGATAGAGAGAGAGCCTTCATGGAGGGGGACATGTGCCTTGGTCATGACAGTCAAGGTGTTTCATACCAGCACAGACTGTGTTCAGGTGACATTAAGGACAAGCTCCTGCAGGCTAGCTGTCTGGATAGTGCCAGGTGGGGGTAGAAGTTAGAGGGGTCACAGAGGGGCTTCCTCCCGGCCCCCTCATCAGCTGCTTGATTTAGGGCTTGGTTCTGGGTCCTTCTGGGCCTGATTCTGAACCATGGGACTGTTGTGGCCTGCAGGCTCCTCCCGCCACAAGCTGTTCGTGGTGCAGGAGGAGAACAGTTTCCACAGTTCCCCAGACAGCAGCTGTGGGTGCCAGGCCCCCAGGAGTTGTTACTGAAGTTGCTGCTGAACAGCTCGCCTTTCACTGAGCTCCACATGGCACCTGTGGTGATGGGAGCCGGATAGAGAGAGCCTGCCAGCCTGCACATCAGCTCCCAACTGGGAGGGGCAGAGGGAGGAGGGGGTGGGGACCCCAGGCAGCAGGGCTCTGGGAGCAGTGGGGCCCTGGGTTCCAGGGGTGTCTGGCAGGCCCCTCCTTACTCTACCTCTCAGCCTCTGGATGGAGGTGCTGGCCTCAGTCAGTCTCTGCCTCTGACTAAGGGCTGGAGAAGTGGCGGGCGTGGGCTGCTGCCCCGTGGGGCCTCTGAACAGACCCCAGGGCCTCTGCCAATCATGACTCCTTGCTTTCAGCTGGACCCACAGGCCCTGCAGGACAGAGACTGGCAGCGCACCGTCATCGCCATGAATGGGGTACGTGTCTGTGGGACTCTCCTGGTGCCCACTTCCCCCAGAAGGATAGGGTGGCCTCTCTTCATTTCATATCCGTCAGAGGTGGCTGAGCCTGAGGCGGCATCTGAGAGGGAGCCTGGCTGGAGGAGGGAGGGCCCCCGAAGAGCAGAATCACCATGCACGGGAATCGTCATTCACTGGCTGGGATGCAGTTGCCAGCCAGGCCCTGAGCATCCCTCCTCAAACAAAGGTCTCATGGCACCACCAGGACAGATGGGGCCTCCACTTGGGGACCTGGGGGCTGCCCGTAGAAATGGAGACCCCTGATTTGTCTTTAGGTACCCCAGAAAGGTTTAGACCTTAAAAGTTAATGACACACCCAAAAAGGCCTGGGTATAAATGGTAAAATGTTAATATTTGAGATTCTTGGCTTTTTCTGATATTATTGTTAGTCTTTCCCACTTAATTTTTAATTGTTACTAAGAAAGAGAAAGCCGGGCACAGTGCACTTATAATCTTAGCTACTCTGGAGTCTGAGACAGGAGAATCACTGGAACCCAAGAGTTTGATTACAGCCTGGGCAACATAGCAAGCTCCTATATCTAAAAAAAAGCAAGCAAGCAAGAGAAGCAGCGGGGATTTTAGGAGGTGGTTCTGCAGAAGCCAGTCCTTTACACCATCTTCAACAATCCTGGCTCTTCCTGAAGTAGACTAGGGGCTTCCCCGAGGGGCGACTCCACCTCATGCTGAGACCTCTGCATGCCTTGGGGGTGGAAATATTTGATGAAACTCCCAGGGGCCCTTGGGACCTTGGGCTATGAGGACCAGAAGGATTAGAGGACTGTGCCCCTTCTCCCCACTATAGATTGAAGTAAAGCTCTCGGTCAAGTTCAACAGCAGGGAGTTCAGCTTGAAGAGGATGCCGTCCCGAAAACAGACAGGGGTCTTCGGAGTCAAGATTGCTGTGGTCACCAAGTGAGTGGGGAGGGGCTTGGGCTCATGCACTGAGGGCGCCTGTCCCTTCAGCTGTTTCTGCAGAAAAGAGCATGTGTGGGTCTCTCCTCTCTGTGCGTGGCCGCTGCACGGTGAGGTCAGGCCACAAGGAACACTTGGTGTGTTCAGCTACCTCCTGTGTTTCCTCCAAACCAGCTCAGGAATGTCCTTGCCGCCTTGCTTGGAAGCAGTAGGCTGGCTCCAGGAACTGCCCAAGTGCAGGGTTTTCTGCCCTTGCTTGGAATTTATCTTGGTCCCAGATTCCTGTTGAATGGCCATAACCCCTGCCCGTTTGTCACGAGTCAGTTGCCAAGAGAAGCCTGTTTGTTGGTTTGAGAGCAGTTCTTGCAGACACAGACCACTTCCTCTGAGAATTCATTTGCTTCCCCAGGATGGAATCCGGCTGGGCCCCTGACCTTGCTGGTCACGTGGGCCAGGGCCTCCATCAGTCATACCCTGGACTCCTTTCTGTGTCTAAACACCATGCCCCACCCCCAACTGCATGGAAGCCACTTGTGTAGCACTCTGGGAGGGCTCTGCGCATGAGCAGCGAGGACTCCATCAGCAGTTCCCCCAAATAAGCCCTGCTAATGAGGGTGCTTGAGAAGCAGTTTTGATGTGCTGGTAAATCTAGTTGCAAAACAAAAGTTAAGGCCTCAGCACAGCACTAACTTTGAAGTATTCTTACTCTAGTGTCCTGTGTGGTGGTATTGGAATTGTCCATTGCTAAGACTCAGAGGAGAAAAACACTTAGCATCGCAGGACTTGGAGCACTGGTGCTGAGGCAACCCTTCATTCATTCGTCGGATGTGTGTTAAGGCCCAGGCCCAGGGCAGGGGTCAGGGATTCTCCTCTCACACAGCACGTGGGTGGCAGGACCAACACCAGATCTGATCTCCCAGCTGGGGGCACAGGCTGCTAACCCCAGGCCTGGAATCTATCAGATGCCCTTCCTGTGCTGACTTTACTTAGACAGGCCTCCAGACCTTCCCGCAAAGATCATGTGTGACTTCCAGGGGTTCTGGCCGCTTGAAATGTCCTGAGAAAGTACATGCAATGAGGACACAGCTTGCAGAGGGAGGACAGGCATGCAGAAGGCTCTGTGTGCAGCCCCAGACCTGGGTACCTTCGTCACCATCCTCACCCCACCTCCGGGTGTGCAGATAGAGGGCAGGTCTCCTGTGTTATGGCCCAAGCAGGGCTGTCAGGACACTGAGAACATTCCCTCCTCCCGCAGGAGAGAGAGGTCCAAGGTGCCCTATATCGTGCGCCAGTGTGTGGAGGAGATCGAGCGCCGAGGCATGGAGGAGGTGGGCATCTACCGCGTCTCCGGAGTGGCCACGGACATTCAGGCACTGAAGGCAGCCTTCGACGTCAGTGAGTGTTGGCCTGGGGAGGACAGAATGGAGGTGTGGGCAGTGGTGTCCGCGATGAGATCTCAGATCGCTCCATGGCCCAGGCATGTCACATCCTTCTCTGTGTCTTTTCTTCATTTACTGTGTTATTATTTTTAAAAAAGAGAAGACAAGAGTTGTGGAAAAAGCCTCTGTAGAAGCCAGTTTTTAAACCATCCTAGCCATGTATGCCACTTGCTGGGGTAGACCAGGGGCTTCTGCCGGGCCTTGGCCTTCCTGCCTTGGGGGTGGACAGGAGGTGGAAGCCCAAGACTCAGTGGGGTCTGTCCACTGCCCTGTGTGAGGATGCGGCGGGCAGAGGGCACTGATGAAATTCAGCCCAGGCTGGGCTGCAGCATCTCCGCCTCCATCTCAACAACCCTCACAGGCTATGAAGGACCCGGAACTGTCACAAATGCCAGGGCAGGGCACCGAGACCCCAGAGGGTCCCTCCCAGCATCTTCAAAGCAATAGGATTTTGTGCCTGCAGACCCTTCTTTGGGGCACACACCACCCACCCTGACCAGGACCCCTAGAATGCCCAGCATCCCTGGGAGGGCCCTGTGGTAGTTTCAGCTCCCTCTGGGGGCCCAGAATGGACCTGGCCTGTGGTGAGGACGTAAGCACCAATGGCCAATTGGGTCCAAAGGAAGACACAGGTTCAAACACTTAAACCAATCAGATTCTCCCATGGCCTTCCTGCTATCAGAAGACACTGGTGCAGGGGTGGTTGCTATGCACAGGGCACAGCCACCCAATCCCCACGCAGGCACTGTGTCCTGCCACACTGGCCTCCTCCTGGCCATCACTTGGGGCCAAGCAGGGGAGAGGAATGGGAATGCCCACGCACCTCCATCAACTCTGCAGACACAGAACCATGCACAGCTCTTGGGAGGAGTCAGAGGAGCTGCTCAAAGCCTAGGAGGGACCCGCACTGTGGTCAGCGTGGCAGGGACGTTGCTTTAGCCAAGGCAGGGATAGCGGGTGACTCACTCGGGATCCTCAAGGAGGCTGCTGCATTTCCGTGCTCTTCCCAGATAACAAGGATGTGTCGGTGATGATGAGCGAGATGGACGTGAACGCCATCGCGGGCACGCTGAAGCTGTACTTCCGTGAGCTGCCCGAGCCCCTCTTCACTGACGAGTTCTACCCCAACTTCTCAGAAGGCATTGGTGAGCACTGGAGGCCTTGGCCTCGTGTGAGACGTCTCCTCCACGTGCACTGCTGCCCTTGGAGGCTGTGAAAAGTGAGGTGTGGGAACCTGAGCTGTGCCCCCTCTGCCATGGTCGGCATTTTAACCCAACCTCAGAAAGCAGGGGACCAGAACCGAGCCTGTCCTGGAAGGCCTTGCCCATCCCCAGAGGGCTCCCCGTCCTTATTCCTCAAGGAGACCAAGAGGTTGAAATAGTCAGCACTGCCATGCTGTGGTGTCCCTCTGTTCCCGCTTAGACCCCCAACACCGAGGACCTTTTCCCCTGACCCCTGTTGGCAGTCACTCACTGTCTCTGGTGACTAGTGCCAGTGCCATCCCTGCCGGAGGCCAACCTGCTCACCTTCCTTTTCCTTCTGGACCACCTGAAAAGGTAGCCCAGCTCTCCCGTGGCAGCCCAGGGCTCCAGGTCCCCAGGCCGCGGGGTGTCCCTCTGTTCCCGCTAGACCCCCAACACCGAGGACCTTTTCCCCTGACCCCTGTTGGCAGTCACTCACTGTCTCTGGTGACTAGTGCCAGTGCCACCCCTGCCGGAGGCCAACCTGCTCACCTTCCTTTTCCTTCTGGACCACCTGAAAAGGTATCCCAGCTCTCCCGTGGCAGCCCAGGGCTCCAGGTCCCCAGGCCGCTGGGTGTCCCTCTGTTCCCGCTTAGACCCCCAACACCGAGGACCTTTTCCCCTGACCCCTGTTGGCAGTCACTCACTGTCTCTGGTGACTAGTGCCAGTGCCACCCCTGCCGGAGGCCAACCTGCTCACCTTCCTTTTCCTTCTGGACCACCTGAAAAGGTATCCCAGCTCTCCCGTGGCAGCCCAGGGCTCCAGGTCCCCAGGCCGCGGGGTGTCCCTCTGTTCCCGCTTAGACCCCCAACACCGAGGACCTTTTCCCCTGACCCCTGTTGGCAGTCACTCACTGTCTCTGGTGACTAGTGCCAGTGCCACCCCTGCCGGAGGCCAACCTGCTCACCTTCCTTTTCCTTCTGGACCACCTGAAAAGGTATCCCAGCTCTCCCGTGGCAGCCCAGGGCTCCAGGTCCCCAGGCCGCGGGGTGTCCCTCTGTTCCCGCTAGACCCCCAACACCGAGGACCTTTTCCCCTGACCCCTGTTGGCAGTCACTCACTGTCTCTGGTGACTAGTGCCAGTGCCACCCCTGCCGGAGGCCAACCTGCTCACCTTCCTTTTCCTTCTGGACCACCTGAAAAGGTATCCCAGCTCTCCCGTGGCAGCCCAGGGCTCCAGGTCCCCAGGCCGCTGGGTGTCCCTCTGTTCCCGCTTAGACCCCCAACACCGAGGACCTTTTCCCCTGACCCCTGTTGGCAGTCACTCACTGTCTCTGGTGACTAGTGCCAGTGCCACCCCTGCCGGAGGCCAACCTGCTCACCTTCCTTTTCCTTCTGGACCACCTGAAAAGGTAGCCCAGCTCTCCCGTGGCTGCCTGGGGCTCCAGGTCCCCAGGCCGCGGGGTGCCCCTCTGTTCAGCTAGACCCCCAACACCGAGGACCTTTTCCCCTGACCCCTGTTGGCAGTCACTCACTGTCTCTGGTGACTAGTGCCAGTGCCACCCCTGCCGGAGGCCAACCTGCTCACCTTCCTTTTCCTTCTGGACCACCTGAAAAGGTATCCCAGCTCTCCCGTGGCAGCCCAGGGCTCCAGGTCCCCAGGCCGCGGGGTGTCCCTCTGTTCCCGCTAGACCCCCAACACCGAGGACCTTTTCCCCTGACCCCTGTTGGCAGTCACTCACTGTCTCTGGTGACTAGTGCCAGTGCCATCCCTGCCGGAGGCCAACCTGCTCACCTTCCTTTTCCTTCTGGACCACCTGAAAAGGTATCCCAGCTCTCCCGTGGCAGCCCAGGGCTCCAGGTCCCCAGGCCGCGGGGTGTCCCTCTGTTCCCGCTAGACCCCCAACACCGAGGACCTTTTCCCCTGACCCCTGTTGGCAGTCACTCACTGTCTCTGGTGACTAGTGCCAGTGCCACCCCTGCCCCAGCCTCTCTTCTTTGCCATCCTCGTCCCTCTGCCTGTGGCCTTAAAAATGAGCTCAGAGCTTTGACCATGGCCAGCAGAGCACTTGGAGCCCCCTCTTCCCTCCCAGTCACATCATAGAGGAGACCTCCTCACCAGCCCAGAGTTGTCTCTCTAGAAAGAAATAAAAAGAAAAATTAGCCAGGCATTGTGGCACACACCTGTAATCCCAGCACTTTGGGAGGCCAAGGCAGGATAACCAATCCCAGGTGTTTGAGACCAGTCTGGGCAATGTGGCAAACTCCGTCTCTAGAAAGAAATAAAAAGAAAAATTAGCCTGGCATTGTGGCACACACCTGTAATCCCAGCACTTTGGGAGGCCAAGGCAGGATACCCAATCCCAGGTGTCTGAGACCAGTCTGGGCAATGTGGCAAACTCCGTCTCTAGAAAGAAATAAAAAGAAAAATTAGCCAGGCATTGTGGCACACACCTGTAATCCTAGGTATCTGGGAGGCTGGCACAGGAGGATTGCTTGAGCCCAGGAGTTAGAGGCTGCAGTGACCCATGATGGAGCCGCTGTACTCCAGCCTGGGGGACAGAGCAAGGCCCTGTGCATCTCTAAAATAAATAACCACCCCTGCCCCAAGTCATGCCTTGTCTCACTGTAAGGGGTTCATGTCACCAGCAGGGGTTTCTAGCACCTGAGATGGACTTGGAGGCTTGGGCCCCAAAGACCTCCCCACCAGCAGCTGTGAGCCCCCCTCTGAGCCACTGTCCTCTTCCCCACTCTGCCCGGGCAGGTCCAGGTGCTGCTGTACTTCCTGCAGCTGGAGGCCATCCCTGCCCCGGACAGCAAGAGACAGAGTATCCTGTTCTCCACCGAAGTCTAAAGGCCCCAGTCCATCTCTAGGAGGCGAACAGACGGCCTGGAAACCTCTGGCTAATCGGGCCATCCGTAGAGCGGGAACCTTCCTGAGGTGTCCTTGGGCCACCCCCAAGTGTCGGGCCATCTGCCAAGAGACAGCAACCCAAAGCCGAAGGACAGGTGACCTGGACAGATCCCGCCCAGGTCTGGGAGCCCCAGTCTGGCCTCAGACTGGTTTTTCCATGTAGCCACCTGAGGGCGCCCCAAGCCAGTGCATCTGAGAGGCCAGGCCTGGCCCTGGGAGACAGGGTGAAGGGAGTGGGTTTTATGAACTTAACTTACAGAGTCTAAAAGATTTCTACTGGATCACTTGTCAAGGTGCGCCCTCTCTGGAGAGAAAGGAACGTGACCGGATTCCCTCACTGTTGTATCTTGAATAAACGCTGCTGCTTCATCCTGTGGGGCCAAGGCCTGTGTGGGTGGGGCCTCTTCCATTCCCTGACTTAGAAACCACACTCCACTTAGAACAGGGTTGGAGAGGCTTAGTCAGCACTGGGGAGCGTTTGGACTCCATTCTTGCCTTTCCTTATTTTTCTTTCCAGAAGGATTTTTGTGCAGAAATGGGTCTTTTGTTGCCGTGTTTGTCCTCCTTGGAAGGCAGCTCAGAAGGCCCGTGAAATGTCGGGCGACAGGACCCCCAGGGAGAGAATCCCAGGCTACGCACTTTAGGGTTCCTTCTCCAGGGAGAGCGACCTCATCCCCCGATCCTGACCGCCCTTCCGGCCCAGGCTTTCGTGTTTGGCTTCCACAGGCCTGGACTTCTCTGGCTTCTCTGCCCACACACTCCCTGCCCCAAGTCATGCCTTGTCTCACTGTAAGGGGTTCATGTCACCAGCAGGGGTTTCTAGCACCTGAGATGGACTTGGAGGCTTGGGCCCCAAAGACCTCCCACCAGCAGCTGTGAGCCCCCTCTGAGCCACTGTCCTCTTCCCCACTCTGCCCGGGCAGGTCCAGGTGCTGCTGTACTTCCTGCAGCTGGAGGCCATCCCTGCCCCGGACAGCAAGAGACAGAGTATCCTGTTCTCCACCGAAGTCTAAAGGCCCCAGTCCATCTCTAGGAGGCTATCAGACGGCCTGGAAACCTCTACACCGGGCCATCCGTAGAGCGGGAACCTTCCTGAGGTGTCCTTGGGCCATCCCCAGGTGTTGGGCCATCTGCGAAGAGACAGCGACCCGAATCCGAAGGACAGGTGGCCTGGACAGATCCCTGCCCAGGTCTTGAGAGCCCCAGTCTGGCCTCAGACTGTGGTTTTTCCATGTAGCCACCTGAGGGCGCCCCAAGCCAGCGCATCTGAGAGGCCAGGCCTGGCCCTGGGAGACAGGGTGAAGGGAGTGGTTTTTATGAACTTAACTTACAGAGTTTAAAAGATTTCTACTGGATCACGTGTCAAGATGTGCCATCTCTGGGGAGACGGGAACGTGACCGGATTCCCTCACTGTTGTATCTGGAATAAACGCTGCTGCTTCATCCTGTGGGGCCATGGCCTGTGTGCAGTGTGGATTTAGTTGTGCTTTTTTCTTGCTGGGAGAGCACAGCCACCATTTACAAGCAGTGTCACCCTCGTGGGTGGCGAGGACAGAACAGGAGCCTCTGCTCTCTGTACCTATTCAGTCTGTGGGCTCCCCTGTGCTGGCTTCCATCTCTGTCTCAGCGACCATCCAGCCCTGTGCAGGAACACATGTTGCTTAGAAAAGCCAAATCCAGCCCTTGTCTCAGTCTCCTCTGGTCTCATGATGTGCATCTGTTACCTTGAAACTGGAAACCAGTCTATCGATGTCTGTGCCAATTTTTGTTCCCTCCCCAACCTCCTTCCCCATACGACTTTTTATTCATGTAGGATGTGTGCTGTCTAATGATGGGATGACCACACTTTTCCATGTTCTGAAAGTGCTCCTCTCCCGCAGGGCCCCAGGGCTGATGGTTGCTTTGGGTCCACAGCTACGTCTTACCCGCCTCCTGGCTCGAAAGCCTGTGTGGTGGCAAAGGGACCCTCCTGCCTCAGCCTGCCAAGTAGCTTGGACTATAGCTGTGTGCCATTGCACCTTATTTTATTATTATTTTGTAGACATGGGGTCTGGCTATGTTGTCCAGGCTATTCTCAAAATTCCCAGCCTCAAGTAATCCTCCCGCCTCGGCCTCTCAAAGGTTGGGATTACAGGTGTGAGCCACTGCATCATTTAAATGTAGTGAGAGGTCGGGCCCGTGGCTCCCCTGTGCTGGCTTCCATCTCTGTCTCAGCGACCATCCAGCCCTGTGCAGGAACACATGTTGCTTAGAAAAGCCAAATCCAGCCCTTGTCTCGGTCTCCTCTGGTCTCATGATGTGCATCTGTTACCTTGAAACTGGAAACCAGTCTATCGATGTCTGTGCCAATTTTTGTTCCCTCCCCAACCTCCTTCCCCATGTGACTTTTTATTTACGTAGGATGTGTGCTGTCTAATGATGGGATGACCACACTTTTCCATGTTCTGAAAGTGCTCCTCTCCCGCAGGGCCCCAGGGCTGATGGTTGCTTTGGGTCCACAGCTACGTCTTACCCGCCTCCTGGCTCGAAAGCCTGTGTGGTGGCAAAGGGACCCTCCTGCCTCAGCCTGCCAAGTAGCTTGGACTATAGCTGTGTGCCATTGCACCTTATTTTATTATTATTTTGTAGACATGGGGTCTGGCTATGTTGTCCAGGCTATTCTCAAAATTCCCAGCCTCAAGTAATCCTCCCGCCTCGGCCTCTCAAAGGTTGGGATTACAGGTGTGAGGCGAGGCACCCAGCTCAGCCACAGAGCCCTATTGTATCTCTCTTACTAGGAGCAAGAGCTGACTGCCCCCTCATCCCCATTCCAGAGTATTGATTGGGGCTGTTTTCAGCCGAGGCCGGGCCACTGGCATGGCCCAGGGAGCGGGGCCATTCACTGCTGCCCCAAATCTGAGATCATTCCACCTCGACAAGACTCCCTCATCCAATCCCTTTACTTGACAGCTGGGGAAACCAATGCGCACAGAGCACCCCCAGCTCACTCGGGGTCTCAGAGCTGATCCATGAGCAGAGGCTGAGATCCTGGGATCTTGTCCCCCAGCCTCCCCATAAGCTTGCTCCCTTTCTGCTGGAAGAGATGGGGCTGGACCTCGACCGGCAGCCCTGGCCTGGACATGACTGTGCTCGTGCAGGTATTCAGGCCAGATGCCCCGCATCATATTTTTTTCTTTTTTTGAGAGGTGTCTCACTCTTCCCCAAGCTGGAGTGCAGTGGCATGAAATTGGCTCACTGCAACCTCTGCCTCCTGGTTAAAGTGATTCTTCTGCCTCAGCCTTCCAAGTAGCTGGGACTACAGGCTTGTACAACCACGCCTGACTAATTTTTGTATTTTTACTAGAGACGGGGTTTCCCCATGTTGGCCAGGCTCGTGTCGAACTCCTGACCTCAGGTGATCCACCTGCCTTGGCCTCCCAAAGTGCTAGGATTACAGGTGTGAGCCACTGCATCATTTAAATGTAGTGAGAGGCCGGGCGCGGTGGCTCATGCCTGTAATCGCAGTACTTTGAGAGGACGAGGCTGTCAGATCGCCTAAGGTCAGGAGTTCGAGACCAGCCTGGCCAACGTGGTGAAACTGTGTCTCTACAAAAAAATAGAAAAAAATTATCCCTGCGTGGTGGTGCATACCTGTAGTCCCAGTTACTCAGGAGGCTGAGGCATTAGAATCGCTTAAACCTCGGAGGCGGAGGCTGCAGTGAGCTGAGATGGCGCCACTGCACTCCAGCCTGGGTGACAGAGCAAGACCTTGTCTCTAAATAATTAAATAAATAAATATGGCCGAGCACGGTGCCTTAGGCCTGTAATCCCAACACTTTGGGAGGCTGAGGGAGGTGGTTCATGAGGTCAGGAGTCCGAGACCAGCCTGGCCAAGACGGGTGAAACTGTGTCTCTACAAAAAAATAGAAAAAAATTATCCCTGCGTGGTGGTGCATACCTGTAGTCCCAGTTACTCAGGAGGCTGAGGCATGAGAATCGCTTAAACCTCGGAGGCGGAGGCTGCAGTGAGCTGAGATGGCACCACTGCACTCCAGCCTGGGTGACAGAGCAAGACCTTGTCTCTAAATAATTAAATAAATAAATGTACACCTGTAATCCCAGCACTTTGGGAGGCTAAGACAGGTCGATCATCTGAGGTCGGGAGTTTGAGACCAGCCTGACAGATATGGCATAACCCCATCTCTACTAAAAATACAAAAATTAGCCAGCTGTGGTGGCAGGCACCTGTAATCCCAGCTACTCAGGACACTGAGGCAGGAGAATCGCTTGAACCTGGAAGGCAGAGGTTGCAGTGAGCCGAGATTGCAGCGCTGCACTCTAGCCTGGGTGATGGAGCAAGACTCCATCTCAAATAAATAAATAAATTAATAAATACAGAGCAAGACTCCATCTCAAATAAATAAATAAATGTACACCTGTAATCCCAGCTACTCAGGACACTGAGGCAGGAGAATCGCTTGAACCTGGAAGGCAGAGGTTGCAGTGAGCCGAGATTGCAGCGCTGCACTCTAGCCTGGGTGATGGAGCAAGACTCCATCTCAAATAAATAAATTAATAAATACAGAGCAAGACCTTGTCTCTAAATAATTAAATAAATAAATGTACACCTGTAATCCTGGCACTTTGGGAGGCTGAGGCAGAGAATTGCTGGAACCCAGGAGGTGGAGGTTGCAGTGAGCTGAGATGGCACCACTGCACTCCAGCCTGGGTGATGGAGCAAGACTCCATCTCAAATAAATAAATAAATAAATAAATAAATAAATGTACACCTGTAATCCCAGCTACTCAGGACACTGAGGCAGGAGAATCGCTTGAACCTGGAAGGCAGAGGTTGCAGTGAGCTGAGATGGCACCACTGCACTCCAGCCTGGGTGACAGAGCAAGACCTTGTCTCTAAATAATTAAATAAATAAATAAATGTACACCTGTAATCCTGGCACTTTGGGAGGCTGAGGCATGAGAATCGCTAAACCTCGGAGGCGGAGGCTGCAGTGAGCTGAGATGGCACCACTGCACTCCAGCCTGGGTGACAGAGCAAGACCTTGTCTCTAAATAATTAAATAAATAAATGTACACCTGTAATCCTGGCACTTTGGGAGGCTAAGACAGGTCGATCATCTGAGGTCGGGAGTTTGAGACCAGCCTGACAGATATGGCATAACCCCATCTCTACTAAAAATACAAAAATTAGCCCGCTGTGGTGGCTGGCACCTGTACTCCCAGCTACTCAGGACACTGAGGCAGGAGAATCGCTTGAACCTGGACGGCAGAGGTTGCAGTGAGCTGAGATGGCACCACTGCACTCCAGCCTGGGTGACAGAGCAAGACCTTGTCTCTAAATAATTAAATAAATAAATATGGCCGAGCACGGTGCCTTAGGCCTGTAATCCCAACACTTTGGGAGGCTGAGGGAGGTGGTTCATGAGGTCAGGAGTCCGAGACCAGCCTGGCCAAGACGGTGAAACACTGTCTCTACTAAAAATACAAAAATTAGCCAGCTGTGGTGGCAGGCACCTGTAATCCCAGCTACTCAGGACACTGAGGCAGGAGAATCGCTTGAACCTGGAAGGCAGAGGTTGCAGTGAGCCGAGATTGCAGCGCTGCACTCTAGCCTGGGTGATGGAGCAAGACTCCATCTCAAATAAATAAATTAATAAATACAGAGCAAGATTCCATCGCAAATAAATAAATAAATGTACACCTGTAATCCTAGCTACTCAGGACACTGAGGCAGGAGAATCGCTTGAACCTGGAAGGCAGAGGTTGCAGTGAGCTGAGATGGCACCACTGCACTCCAGCCTGGGTGACAGAGCAAGACCTTGTCTCTAAATAATTAAATAAATAAATAAAATACAAAAATTAGCCAGCTGTGGTGGCAGGCACCTGTAATCCCAACACTTTGGGAGGCTGAGACAGGAGAATTGCTTGAACCCAGGAGGTGGAGGTTGCAGTGAGCCGAGATCTCGCCACTGCACTTCAGCCTGGGCGACAGAGTGAGACTCTGTCTCAAAAGGAATAAATAAAATACAAAATAAAAAAAAAAATGTAGTAAGATTGTAGAGTCGTGCCACGGAAGCGTGCTGGTCCTATCCATGTAGTGAAGGCTGATTTCATACACAAATGTCACAAGAATTTTTTTTTCTTTTTCTTTTCTTTTTTTTTTTTTTGAGACGGAGTCTCGCTCTGTCACCCAGGCTGGAGTGCAGTGGCGCGATCTTGGCTCACTGCGAGCTCTGCCTCCCGGGTTTATGCCATTCTCCTGCCTCAGCCTCTCGAGTAGCTGGGACTACAGGTGCCCGCCACCACGCCCAGATAATTTTTTTTGTATTTTTAGTGGAGACGGGGTTTCACCGCATTAGCCAGTTTAGTCTCGATCTCCTGACCTCGTGATCCATCTGCCTCGGCCTCCCAAAGTGCTGGGATTACAGGCGTGAGCCACTGTACCCAGCCACAAGAACTTTTATACCCACCCTTGAAAGAAAGATCGCCTTCGAAAGAAGCAGTCCTTGGACTGATGCATCGGCTGTCCCAAACAGCTCTGGAAAGACAAACAGAAAACAGAAAACGACACACTAAGCCCTTGAGGCCAAAATGCCCTTCCCCAGAGCAGCTGCCAGAAGACAGGGTGCAGGATCGGGTTGGAGTTCACTTCTGGGTGAAGAGGAGAATGGTCAGACCCAGGGCAGGGGTGTCGGAGTCTAGTCGGCCTCACCGGAACAGAGGAGAGCTGCTTCATGATGGTCAGCTGACAGGCAGAGCCTTGCATAACCCAAGTTCTCACAGTTCAGAGAGGCCAGCCAGCGCAGGGACAAAGGCATGCACTGAAATGGTTTCCTGGAAGACAGGGCCCAGTTGCATCTCTCAAATGGGACCAGATTGGAAAGGAGACCAGCTGCTTTGGGTAAATGAGGTCACTTCTGGATGAGCTCCCAAACTAGATGGTGCCAAGGGCCCTGGACCTGGCAGCTGGGCTGGACATGGCACGGCCCTGTATTCCAGGAAACGGCATCTCAGTGCTTGTCTGGCCAGTTCTCCAAAGTGCTGGGATTACAGGCGTGAGCCACTGTACCCAGCCACAAGAACTTTTATACCCACCCTTGAAAGAAAGATCGCCTTCGAAAGAAGCAGTCCTTGGACTGATGCATCGGCTGTCCCAAACAGCTCTGGAAAGACAAACAGAAAACAGAAAACGACACACTAAGCCCTTGAGGCCAAAATGCCCTTCCCCAGAGCAGCTGCCAGAAGACAGGGTGCAGGATCGGGTTGGAGTTCACTTCTGGGTGAAGAGGAGAATGGTCAGACCCAGGGCAGGGGTGTCGGAGTCTAGTCGGCCTCACCGGAACAGAGGAGAGCTGCTTCATGATGGTCAGCTGACAGGCAGAGCCTTGCATAACCCAAGTTCTCACAGTTCAGAGAGGCCAGCCAGCGCAGGGACAAAGGCATGCACTGAAATGGTTTCCTGGAAGACAGGGCCCAGTTGCATCTCTCAAATGGGACCAGATTGGAAAGGAGACCAGCTGCTTTGGGTAAATGAGGTCACTTCTGGATGAGCTCCCAAACTAGATGGTGCCAAGGGCCCTGGACCTGGCAGCTGGGCTGGACATCGCACGGCCCTGTATTCCAGGAAACGGCATCTCAGTGCTTGTCTGGCCAGTTCTCCAAAAGAACCATCCACAGGCCATTTTTCCATTCCCCTCCTATGCACAGACTGGGCTGAGCCTGACCAGACACTTTCCCTTAGGGTTCTCAGTCACTGCCAAAACTTGAGCCTGGCAGTGAAGATATATGTTAAAAATGTGACTCTGGGCCAGGCAGTGGTTCATGCTTGTCAACCCAGTGCTTTGGGAAGGCTGAGCTGGGAGGGTCAATTGAGGTCAACAGTTCAAGGCCAACCTGAGGAACATAGATCTCTACAAAAAAATAAAAATTAGCCAGCTGTGGTGACATGCATTGGTAGTCTCAGCTACTCAGAAGGCTGAAGTGGCTTGAGCCCAGGAGTTCAAAGCTGCAGCTATGATGGTGCCATTGTATTCCAACATGAAAGACAGAGTGAGACCCATGTCTCAAAACAAAAACAAACAAACAAACAAACAAACAAACAAACAAACAAACAAACAAACAAACAAACAAACAAACAAACAAACAAACAAACAAACAAACAAACAAACAAACAAACAAACAAACAAACAAACAAACAAACAAACAAACAAACAAACAAACAAACAAACAAACAAACAAACAAACAAACAAACAAACAAACAAACAAACAAACAAACAAACAAACAAACAAACAAACAAACAAACAAACAAACAAACAAACAAACAAACAAACAAACAAACAAACAAACAAACAAACAAAAAACAAACAAACAAACAAAACAACGTACGTGAAAATAATAAAAGTTGATACGACAAAGCCATAGCTAACCTACTATAGAATGGGGAAAAGTTGAAAGCATTTCCTCTGTAAACAGGAACAAGACGAGGATGCCCGTTCTCACCACTCCTATTCGACATCACACAATCAGGCAAGAGAAGACAATAAAAGGCATCCACACTGGAAAAGAGGACATCGAATTCTTCTTGTCTGATGAAGATGTGATCTTGGATCTAGAAACATGTAAAGGCTCCACCAGAAAACCCCTAGACTTGATAAATAAATTAATACAGTCATTTGCAGAATACAGAATCAACAACAACAACAACAAAATCAGCAAAGCATTTCCTCTGTAAACAGGAACAAGACGAGGATGCCCGTTCTCACCACTCCTATTCGACATCACACAATCAGGCAGGAGAAGACAATAAAAGGCATCCACACTGGAAAAGAGGACATCGAATTCTTCTTGTCTGATGAAGATGTGATCTTGGATCTAGAAACATGTAAAGGCTCCACCAGAAAACCCCTAGACCTGATAAATAAATTAATACAGTCATTTGCAGAATACAGAATCAACAACAACAACAACAAAATCAGCAGCATTTCTATACACCAATAATGGTCTGGTTGGGAAAGAAATTAAGAAGGCAATCCCATTTACAATAGCAACAACATGGAAAAATGTATGCCACAGAAGAGATTTTACCAAGGAGGTGAAAGATTTCTACAAGGAAAACTACAAAACACTGATGAAAATGTTTAAGAGGACAGAAAGAAATGGACAATCATTTCATGCTCATGGAAGGAATTCATAGCATTAAAATGACCACACTGCCCGAAGCAGTCTAGAGATTCAATACAACCCCTACCAAAATACCAATGTCATCACTCACAGAATTGGAAAGTCCTACAATTCATAAAAAAGAACCAAAAAAGAGCTCAAAGACCGAAAGTCATGCTCAGCAAAAACAACAAAACTAGAGGCATCCCATTTCACTAATTCTATTCGACATCACACAATCAGGCAAGAGAAGACAATAAAAGGCATCCACACTGGAAAAGAGGACATCGAATTCTTCTTGTCTGATGAAGATGTGATCTTGGATCTAGAAACATGTAAAGGCTCCACCAGAAAACCCCTAGACCTGATAAATAAATTAATACAGTCATTTGCAGAATACAGAATCAACAACAACAACAACAACAAAATCAGCAGCATTTCTATACACCAATAATGGTCTGGTTGGGAAAGAAATTAAGAAGGCAATCCCATTTACAATAGCAACAACATGGAAAAATGTATGCCACAGAAGAGATTTTACCAAGGAGGTGAAAGATTTCTACAAGGAAAACTACAAAAATAATAAAAGTTGATAATGACAAAGCCATAGCTAACCTACTATAGAATGGGGAAAAGTTGAAAGCATTTCCTCTGTAAACAGGAACAAGACGATGCCCGCTTCACCACTCCTATTCGACATCACACAATCAGGCAAGAGAAGACAATAAAAGGCATCCACACTGGAAAAGAGGACATCGAATTCTTCTTGTCTGATGAAGATGTGATCTTGGATCTAGAAACATGTAAAGGCTCCACCAGAAAACCCCTAGACCTGATAAATAAATTAATACAGTCATTTGCAGAATACAGAATCAACAACAACAACAACAACAACAACAACAACAACAACAACAAAATCAGCAGCATTTCTATACACCAATAATGGTCTGGTTGGGAAAGAAATTAAGAAGGCAATCCCATTTACAATAGCAACAACATGGAAAAATGTATGCCACAGAAGAGATTTTACCAAGGAGGTGAAAGATTTCTACAAGGAAAACTACAAAACACTGATGAAAATGTTTAAGAGGACAGAAAGAAATGGACAATCATTTCATGCTCATGGAAGGAATTTATGACGGGCTCAAAAGCCCGACATGGAGAAGGATGAGCTGGAGGATGGCCCATTGGACCTGTGTCCAGCAGAACTCCTGATGGCGCATGAGGGAGCCTTAGAGGCCAGGTTCCTCCTTGCTGTGCCCACGCGGGAAGTGGGGTTGCTAGGGTCAGAAGCCGGCCCAGACTTGCACGTGAAGCCTGCCTTGTTTTTGGTGACACTGGATCCCCGACTTGCAATTGCGGGCGTCAGCTTAAATGGTCCCCCAGGGATGTGATGGAAAGTAAAGACAAAAGCCTGCCTGCCTGCCTGCCTGCCTGCCTGCCTGCCTGCCTGCCTGCCTGCCTGCCTGCCTGCCTGCCTGCCTGCCTGCCTGCCTGCCTGCCTGCCTGCCTGCCTGCCTGCCTGCCTGCCTGCCTGCCTGCCTGCCTGCCTGCCTGCCTGCCTGCCTGCCTGCCTGCCTGCCTGCCTGCCTGCCTGCCTGCCTGCCTGCCTGCCTGCCTGCCTGCCTGCCTGCCTGCCTGCCTGCCTGCCTGCCTGCCTGCCTGCCTGCCTGCCTGCCTGCCTGCCTGCCTGCCTGCCTGCCTGCCTGCCTGCCTGCCTGCCTGCCTGCCTGCCTGCCTGCCTGCCTGCCTGCCTGCCTGCCTGCCTGCCTGCCTGCCTGCCTGCCTGCCTGCCTGCCTGCCTGCCTGCCCGCCTGTCTGGGAAGTGAGGAGTGCCTCTGCCTGGCCACTGTGCAACCTTCCAAGTGTGAAGTGACAGCCTTTCTGCAGGTGTACCCAACAGCTCTGAAGAGACAGCGACCATCGAGAACGAGCCATGATGACAATGACGGTTTTGTCGAAAAGAAAAGGGGGAAATGTGGGGAAAAGAGAGATCAGATTGTTACTGTGTCTGTGTAGAAAGAAGTAGACATAGGAGACTCCATTTTGTTCTGTACTAAGAAAAATTCTGCCTTAGGATGCTCTTAATCTATAACCTTACCCCCAAACTCGTGCTCTCTTTGAAACATGTGCTGTGTCAACTCAGGGTTAAATGGATTAAGGGCTGTGCAAGATGTGCTTCTTTAAACAGATGCTTGAAGGCAGCGTGCTCGTTAAGAGTCATCACCACTCCCTAATCTCAAGTACCCAGGGACACGAACACTGCGGAAGGCCACGGGGACCTCTGCCTAGGAAAGCCAGACACCTTTGTTCACGTGTTTATCTGCTGACCTTCTCTCCACTGTTATCCCATGACCCTGCCACGTCCCCCTCTCCGAGAAACACCCAAGAATGATCGATAAATACTAAGGGAACTCAAATAAAAAAAAAATAAATAAATAAAAAGAAAAGTAAAATGGCCAAGAAACTCTTAGAACACGCTTTACAGTTCTAAAAATGTTTATCTTTTCTATTCTTTAATTGACTGAGGCTTCTGTTTAGGTTAATGCCATAAATGTTGATGACACAAAAGTGAAGTACAGAAAGAAAGTTAATAAAAATATTTATTTGGCATCTGGCAAACAACAACAAAAAAAACAAAAGTGCCACCCAACAGAGTTGCTCCCTGTGCCAGGTCCCGCGGTCACCATGGAAGTGCTCTGCCTGGGGGCCCCCTGGTGTTCAGGCCCCCTCATGCCCTGTTACCAATTGGCCTTTCTCTTTAAAGGGTTTCTTCTGACGGAATGCGGAGCTCTGTCCGCCTCACTACTGTCAATTTCCATGGGCGTGGGTGGAGGGCTGGAACTGGCTCCAGAAATGCTTCCGTCCATGCTTGCAGCTGGAAAGGGTGCAGCAATCAGCCAGAGGACCTGGGCTGAGGCCCAGAAGTAGAAAAATGTGGGAGGAAGGGGAAATGAGGAGCCGAAGGGTGTAGCAATCAGCCAGAGGACCTGGGCTGAGTCCCAGAAGTAGAAAAAGGTGGGAGGAAGGGGAAATGAGGAGACGAACAGGAGGGAGCCTGGTGGTCTGTGCTTCCTCCCAGACACAGGAGCTGTAGAGGGGGACCTCTGCAGCAGATGCTAGGGGGGCCACTGGGCCCAGGCAGTCTTGGGACTTGTGTCTCTCCTGCTGTGCATCCATACTGGGTGCTTTAGAGACAGCAGGCAGACCAGAAGCCCCTGTTGCAAGTGAGCACGAAGTGTAGGAAGGCCTTGAGGGTCTGCAGGCTCCAGAAATGCTTCCGTCCATGCTTGCAGCTGGAAAGGGTGTAGCAATCAGCCAGAGGACCTGGGCTGAGGCCCAGAAGTAGAAAAATGTGGGAGGAAGGGGAAATGAGGAGCCGAAGGGTGTAGCAATCAGCCAGAGGACCTGGGCTGAGTCCCAGAAGTAGAAAAAGGTGGGAGGAAGGGGAAATGAGGAGACGAACAGGAGGGAGCCTGGTGGTCTGTGCTGCATCCCAAACACAGGAGCTGTAGAGGGGGCCCCTGCAGCAGAAGCTAGGGGGGCCACTAGGCCCAGGCCGTCTTGGGGCTTGTGTCTGTCCTGCTCAGGCATCCCTGGTGACCTCGGGACCCTTCGTGATCATCAAATCCTTGGACTCTGGGGTCCTTGTCCTGCTCAGGCATCCCTGGTGACCTCGGGACCCTTCGTGATCATCAAATCCTTGGACTCTGGGGTCCTTGTCCTGCTCAGGCATCCCTGGTGACCTCGGGACCCTTCGTGATCATCAAATCCTTGGACTCTGGGGTCCTTGTCCTGCTCAGGCATCCCTGGTGACCTCGGGACCCTTCGTGATCATCAAATCCTTGGACTCTGGGGTCCTTGTCCTGCTCAGGCATCCCTGGTGACCTCGGGACCCTTCGTGATCATCAAATCCTTGGACTCTGGGGTCCTTGTCCTGCTCAGGCATCCCTGGTGACCTCGGGACCCTTCGTGATCATCAAATCCTTGGACTCTGGGGTCCTTGTCCTGCTCAGGCATCCCTGGTGACCTCGGGACCCTTCGTGATCATCAAATCCTTGGACTCTGGGGTCCTTGTCCTGCTCAGGCATCCCTGGTGACCTCGGGACCCTTCGTGATCATCAAATCCTTGGACTCTGGGGTCCTTGTCCTGCTCAGGCATCCCTGGTGACCTCGGGACCCTTCGTGATCATCAAATCCTTGGACTCTGGGGTCCTTGTCCTGCTCAGGCATCCCTGGTGACCTCGGGACCCTTCGTGATCATCAAATCCTTGGACTCTGGGGTCCTTGTCCTGCTCAGGCATCCCTGGTGACCTCGGGACCCTTCGTGATCATCAAATCCTTGGACTCTGGGGTCCTTGTCCTGCTCAGGCATCCCTGGTGACCTCGGGACCCTTCGTGATCATCAAATCCTTGGACTCTGGGGTCCTTGTCCTGCTCAGGCATCCCTGGTGACCTCGGGACCCTTCGTGATCATCAAATCCTTGGACTCTGGGGTCCTTGTCCTGCTCAGGCATCCCTGGTGACCTCGGGACCCTTCGTGATCATCAAATCCTTGGACTCTGGGGTCCTTGTCCTGCTCAGGCATCCCTGGTGACCTCGGGACCCTTCGTGATCATCAAATCCTTGGACTCTGGGGTCCTTGTCCTGCTCAGGCATCCCTGGTGACCTCGGGACCCTTCGTGATCATCAAATCCTTGGACTCTGGGGTCCTTGTCCTGCTCAGGCATCCCTGCCCTGCTCTCCTCGAGGGCCGTCAACACTACCTTCCCTGGTCACGAGTCTGGGGACAGCCGGGTGTTGTGCGCCCCAAAGGGGTGACTTCCTGCTCCTGGGCCCCACAGAGAGTCCTTGTGCTCCGTGCAGTGGCTGAGCTGGAGGATGCCCTGGAATTCGGAGCACACAGCACTGGCTTGCTGATCCCGGAAGGAAGACAGGGCTTGCAGGATCACGGAAGGATTGTCTTGACACCACTGATGTGAAGTGTCCCGGTGCTTGTAAGATGGCCTGCCACTCAGACCAGGGGCAGGAGCAACCCGGGAGATCCTGGCCAAAGGCTAAGCCAGCAATGAGCTGTGTTGCCGGCCAATGCGCCTTTTAAACCTGAGGGAGTGGCTGCGTGTGCACATAATGGCGCCAGTGACAGAGCGACCTTAACGCAGCAAGGTACGCGCGCAACGCACTTGCTGGCAATGGCGGGAGGCGGACGTGGGGGGGCATGCAATAGGTACTGGAAGGAGAGAGGCGGGCACAAAGGACGCGGGAAGAACAGGTACCAACAATGGCTGCAGATCTGCCCGTGGATCGCTGAAGATTCCTGTTCTCCTGCTCAGGCGGGGATTGCAGTGAGCTGAGATCGCACCATTGCACTCCAGCCTGGGCAACAAGAGCGAAACTTTGTCACAGACACACACAGACACAAAAGAAAGAAAGAAAAAAATAGTGGCCAGGTGTGGGGGCTCACGCATCCCAGCACTTTGGGATGTCGGGGCGGGCGGATCAGGAGATCAGGAATTGGAGACCAGCCTGGCCGTCAACACTACCTTCCCTGGTCACGAGTCTGGGGACAGCCGGGTGTTGTGCGCCCCAAAGGGGTGACTTCCTGCTCCTGGGCCCCACAGAGAGTCCTTGTGCTCCGTGCAGTGGCTGAGCTGGAGGATGCCCTGGAATTCGGAGCACACAGCACTGGCTTGCTGATCCCGGAAGGAAGACAGGGCTTGCAGGATCACGGAAGGATTGTCTTGACACCACTGATGTGAAGTGTCCCGGTGCTTGTAAGATGGCCTGCCACTCAGACCAGGGGCAGGAGCAACGGGGAGATCCCACAAGCAAAGTGAACTAGGGGATGGGCTGAACGGGCTCCAGGCAATTGAGCCCTACTTGCAGGTCCTCGGCCCGGGCCCAGACAGGAATAAGGGGCACAGAGTGCCCAGGTAACCGCTCCTGGGAGCAGTGGGGATCGGTCGGATGCTTCAGCTCTCGAGAGGTGGGCTCTGAGCGTCCTCGTCGAGCTACCAACTTGGCCAAAGGCTAAGCCAGCAATGAGCTGTGTTGCCGGCCAATGCGCCTTTTAAACCTGAGGGAGTGGGTGCGTGTGCACATAATGGCGCCAGTGACAGAGCGACCTTTATGTGGCCGGGCAACGCGCCTAGGAAACCTGAGGGAGTGGCTGCGTGTGCACATAATGGCGCCAGTGACAGAGCGACCTTTATGTTGCGGGGCAACGCGCCTTTTAAACCTGAGGGAGTGGCTGCGTGTGCACATAATGGCGCCAGTGACAGAGCGACCTTAACGCAGCAAGGTACGCGCGCAACGCACTTGCTGGCAATGGCGGGAGGCGGACGTGGGGGGGCATGCAATAGGTACTGGAAGGAGAGAGGCGGGCACAAAGGACGCGGGAAGAACAGGTACCAACAATGGCTGCAGATCTGCCCGTGGATCGCTGAAGATTCCTGTTCTCCTGCTCAGGCGGGGATTGCAGTGAGCTGAGATCGCACCATTGCACTCCAGCCTGGGCAACAAGAGCGAAACTTTGTCACAGACACACACAGACACAAAAGAAAGAAAGAAAAAATAGTGGCCAGGTGTGGGGGCTCACGCATCCCAGCACTTTGGGATGTCGGGGCGGGCGGATCAGGAGATCAGGAGTTGGAGAAAAGCCTGGCCAACATAGTGAAACCCCGTCTCTACTAAAAATACAAAATATTAATGGCTGCAGATCCCCAGTGGACGCTGGAAGAACAGGTACCAACAATGGCTGCAGATCCCCAGTGGACGCTGGAAGAACAGGTACCAACAATGGCTGCAGATCCCCAGTGGACGCTGGAAGAACAGGTACCAACAATGGCTGCAGATCCCCAGTGGACGCTGGAAGAACAGGTACCAACAATGGCTGCAGATCCCCAGTGGACGCTGGAAGAACAGGTACCAACAATGGCTGCAGATCCCCAGTGGACGCTGGAAGAACAGGTACCAACAATGGCTGCAGATCCCCAGTGGACGCTGGAAGAACAGGTACCAACAATGGCTGCAGATCCCCAGTGGACGCTGGAAGAACAGGTACCAACAATGGCTGCAGATCCCCAGTGGACGCTGGAAGAACAGGTACCAACAATGGCTGCAGATCCCCAGTGGACGCTGGAAGAACAGGTACCAACAATGGCTGCAGATCCCCAGTGGATCGCTGAAGATGCCTGCTCTCCTGCTCAGGCGGGATTGCAGTGAGCTGAGATAGCACCATTGCACTCCAGCCTGGGCAACAGAGACAGACTCTGTCTTTGTTTTTTTTTTTTTTCTTTTGAGATGGAGTTTCGCCTTGTCCCCAGGCTGGAGTGCAATGGCGCCATCTCAGCACCTGCTGGCTATAGGGGAGGCTGGGGACGCCATGGATAGGTACTGGAAGGAGAGGCGGCACAAAGGACGCTGGAAGAACAGGTACCAACAATGGCTGCAGATCCGCCTGTGGATCGCTGAAGATGCCTGTTCTCCTGCTGTGGCGGGGATTGCAGTGAGCTGAGATCGCACCATTGCACTCCAGCCTGGGTGACAGTGCTAACCCCTGCCTCAAAAAAAAAAAAAGAGAGAGAGAGGCGGCACAAAGGACGCTGGAAGAACAGGTACCAACAATGGCTGCAGATCCCCAGTGGACGCTGGAAGAACAGGTACCAACAATGGCTGCAGATCCCCAGTGGACGCTGGAAGAACAGGTACCAACAATGGCTGCAGATCCCCAGTGGACGCTGGAAGAACAGGTACCAACAATGGCTGCAGATCCCCAGTGGATCGCTGAAGATGCCTGCTCTCCTGCTCAGGCCACACAAACTCACACACACACACAACCGCACACACACACACACAACCGCACACACACACACAACCGCACACACACACACAACCGCACACACACACACACACAACCGCACACACACACACACAACCGCACACACACACACACAACCACACACACACACACAACCGCACACACACACACAACCGCACACACACACACACAACCGCACACACACACACAACCGCACACACACACACAACCGCACACACACACACAACCGCACACACACACACAACCGCACACACACACACACAAACGCACACACACACACAACCGCACACACACACACAACCGCACACACACACACACAACCGCACACACACACACACACACAACCGCACACACACACACAAACGCACACACACAAACTCACACACACACACACACACACAACCGCACACACACACACAAACGCACACACACAAACTCACACACACACACAAAAGAAAGAAAGAAAAAATGGTGGCCAGGTGTGGGGGCTCACGCATCCCAGCACTTTGGGAGGCAGAGGCGGGCGGATCACGAGGTCAGGAGTTGGAGACCAGCCTGGCCAACATAGTGAAACCCCGTCTCTAGTAAAAATACAAATTTAGTCAGACATGGTGGCACGCCTGTAGTCCCAGCTACCCCAGGCTGAGGCAGGAGAAAGGCGCGGAACTTGGGAGGCGGAGGTTGCAGTGACCTGAGATCTCACCACTGCACTCCAGCCCGCAACACAGCCGTAAGACTCTTTCGGTTGCAGCCCCTTTCAGTCCAGGCCGGGATTTGCGGCCTCGATCTGTCATTCAGCGCCCGCCACCGGGTTCACGCCATCTTTGCCTCAGCCTCTGGAGTAGCTGGGACTACAGGCTCACCACCACACCGCTAATTTTTTGTATTTTTAGTAGAGAGGGGGTTTCACCGTGTTAGCCAGGATGGCGTCGATCTCCTGACCTCGTGATCAGCTCTCCTCGGCCTACCAAAGTGCTGGGATTAAAGGCGTGAGCCACCGCGCCCGGCCGAGACTCTGTCTTAAAAAAAAAGGCCGGGCACGGTGGCACTTTGGGAGGCAGAGGCGGGCGGATCACGAGGTCAGGAGTTGGAGACCAGCCTGGCCAACATAGCGAAACCCCGTCTCTACTAAAACTACAAAAAATTAGCCGGACCTGGTGGCGGGCGCCTGTAGTCCCAGCTACTCCCGAGGCTGAGGCAGGAGAATGGCGTGAACTTGGGAGGCGGAGCTTGCAGTGACCTGAGATCTCACCACTGCACTCCAGCCTGGGTGACAGTGCGAACCTCCGTCTTGAAAAAAAAAAAAAAAAAAAAAAATGAGAGAGACAGAGAGAAAAGGTGTGTGTGTGTGTGTGTGTGTGTGTGTGTGTGTGTGTGTGTGTGTGTGTGTGTGTGTGTGTGTGTGTGTGTGTGTGTGTGTGTGTGTGTGTGTGTGTGTGTGTGTGTGTGTGTGTGTGTGTGTGTGTGTGTGTGTGTGTGTGTGTGTGTGTGTGTGTGTGTGTGTGTGTGTGTGTGTGTGTGTGTGTGTGTGTGTGTGTGTGTGTGTGTGTGTGTGTGTGTGTGTGTGTGTGTGTGTGTGTGTGTGTGTGTGTGTGTGTGTGTGTGTGTGTGTGTGTGTGTGTGTGTGTGTGTGTGTGTGTGTGTGTGTGTGTGTGTGTGTGTGTGTGTGTGTGTGTGTGTGTGTGTGTGTGTGTGTGTGTGTGTGTGTGTGTGTGTGTGTGTGTGTGTGTGTGTGTGTGTGTGTGTGTGTGTGTGTGTGTGTGTGTGTGTGTGTGTGTGTGTGTGTGTGTGTGTGTGTGTGTGTGTGTGTGTGTGTGTGTGTGACGAAGTTTCGCTCTTGTTGCCCAGGTTGGAGTGCAATGGTGCGATCTCAGCTCACTGCAATCCCCGCCTCAGCAGGAGAACAGGCATCTTCAGTGATCCACTGGGGATCTTGCAGCCATTGGGGCCACTGGTCTTCCTGCATTGCTTGTAAGAGCCTCCTTCCAGTGGCCTATCCTTACGAAGGCCCCCAGCTTCCCCATCGCCAGCAGGTGCTGATGGCGCCATTGCACTCCAGCCTGGGGGACAAGAGCGAAACTCCATCTCAAAAAGAAAAAAAAAAAAAGGATGAAAATTTTGGAAAAATATGGAAGAAACCAAATGGATTTCTAGCTCAACTAAATCGTAATTATTTACTGTCAATTTTTGCAAGAAACCATATATTTCATGTCCACAATCAGGGCCACAGTCCCAGCTCTCAAGTGTGGGTGTTTCCTAAGGAAATGGAAGAACACAGGCATAAAAGTGCATTAAATTAATAAACTTTTTCTCTCTGTCTCTCTCATTTTTTTTTTTTTTTTGAGACGGAGGTTCGCACTGTCACCCAGGCTAGAGTGCAGAGGTGGGCCCAGGTCTGCATTCTGGAGCCAGTTCTAGCCTCCAGCCACACCCATGGAAATTGAGAGTACAGAGGTGGGCCCAGGTCTGCATTCTGGAGCCAGTTCTAGCCCTCCAGCCACACCCATGGAAATTGAGAGTACAGAGGTGGGCCCAGGTCTGCATTCTGGAGCCAGTTCTAGCCCTCCAGCCACCCATGGAAATTGAGAGTAGTGAGGTGGTCCCAGGTCTGCATTCTGGAGCCAGTTCTAGCCCTCCAGCCACACCCATGGAAATTGAGAGTACAGAGGTGGGCCCAGGTCTGCATTCTGGAGCCAGTTCTAGCCCTCCAGCCACCCATGGAAATTGAGAGTAGTGAGGTGGGCCCAGGTCTGCATTCTGGAGCCAGTTCTAGCCTCCAGCCACACCCATGGAAATTGAGAGTACAGAGGTGGGCCCAGGTCTGCATTCTGGAGCCAGTTCTAGCCCTCCCGCCACCCATGGAAATTGAGAGTACAGAGGTGGGCCCAGGTCTGCATTCTGGAGCCAGTTCTAGCCCTCCAGCCACACCCATGGAAATTGAGAGTAGTGAGGTGGACCCAGGTCTGCATTCTGGAGCCAGTTCTAGCCCTCCAGCCACACCCATGGAAATTGAGAGTAGTGAGGTGGACCCAGGTCTGCATTCTGGAGCCAGTTCTAGCCCTCCAGCCACCCATGGAAATTGAGAGTAGTGAGGTGGACCCAGGTCTGCATTCTGGAGCCAGTTCTAGCCCTCCAGCCACCCATGGAAATTGAGAGTACAGAGGTGGGCCCAGGTCTGCATTCTGGAGCCAGTTCTAGCCCTCCAGCCACCCATGGAAATTGAGAGTACAGAGGTGGGCCCAGGTCTGCATTCTGGAGCCAGTTCTAGCCCTCCAGCCACCCATGGAAATTGAGAGTACAGAGGTGGGCCCAGGTCTGCATTCTGGAGCCAGTTCTAGCCCTCCAGCCCACCCATGGAAATTGAGAGTACAGAGGTGGGCCCAGGTCTGCATTCTGGAGCCAGTTCTAGCCTCCAGCCACACCCATGGAAATTGAGAGTACAGAGGTGGGCCCAGGTCTGCATTCTGGAGCCAGTTCTAGCCCTCCAGCCACCCATGGAAATTGAGAGTACAGAGGTGGGCCCAGGTCTGCATTCTGGAGCCAGTTCTAGCCCTCCAGCCACCCATGGAAATTGAGAGTACAGAGGTGGGCCCAGGTCTGCATTCTGGAGCCAGTTCTAGCCTCCAGCCACACCCATGGAAATTGAGAGTAGTGAGGTGGACCCAGGTCTGCATTCTGGAGCCAGTTCTAGCCCTCCAGCCACCCATGGAAATTGAGAGTACAGAGGTGGGCCCAGGTCTGCATTCTGGAGCCAGTTCTAGCCCTCCAGCCACCCATGGAAATTGAGAGTACAGAGGTGGGCCCAGGTCTGCATTCTGGAGCCAGTTCTAGCCTCCAGCCACACCCATGGAAATTGAGAGTAGTGAGGTGGGACCCAGGTCTGCATTCTGGAGCCAGTTCTAGCCCTCCAGCCACACCCATGGAAATTGAGAGTACAGAGGTGGGCCCAGGTCTGCATTCTGGAGCCAGTTGTAGCCCTCCAGCCACCCATGGAAATTGAGAGTAGTGA
Organism: Hoolock leuconedys; assembly: GCA_023748175.1. Classification (NCBI taxonomy): domain Eukaryota; kingdom Metazoa; phylum Chordata; class Mammalia; order Primates; family Hylobatidae; genus Hoolock; species Hoolock leuconedys. The sequence continues at coordinate 44,233 of JAKGGE010000665.1, read as the reverse complement.
GGTGGACCCAGGTCTGCATTCTGGAGCCAGTTCTAGCCCTCCAGCCACACCCATGGAAATTGAGAGTAGTGAGGTGGACCCAGGTCTGCATTCTGGAGCCAGTTCTAGCCCTCCAGCCACACCCATGGAAATTGAGAGTACAGAGGTGGGCCCAGGTCTGCATTCTGGAGCTGCCCCAGCCTCCCCCATCGCCAGCAGGTGCTGAGATCAAGGCCATTGCACTCCAGCCTGGGGACCAGAGCTAAACTCCATCTAAAAAAAAAAAAAAAGGATGAAAATTTTGGAAAAATATGGAAGAAACCAAATGGATTTCTAGCTCAACTAAATCGTAATTATTTACTGTCAATTTTTGCAAGAAACCATATATTTCATGTCCACAATCAGGGCCACAGTCCCAGCTCTCAAGTGTGGGTGTTTCCTAAGGAAATGGAAGAACACAGGCATAAAAGTGCATTAAATTAATAAACTTTTTCTCTCTGTCTCTCTCATTTTTTTTTTTTTTTTTTTTTTTTGAGACGGAGGTTCGCACTGTCACCCAGGCTAGAGTGCAGTGGTGAGATCTCAGGTCATTGCAAGCTCCGCCTACCGGGTTCACGCCATTCTCCTGCCTCAGCCTCGGGAGTAGCTGGGACTACAGGCGCCACCATGTCTGACTAAATTTGTATTTTTACTAGAGACGGGTTTCACTATGTTGGCCAGGCTTTTCTCCAACTCCTGATCTCCTGATCCCGCCTCTGCCTCCCAAAGTGCCACCGTGCCCGGCCTTTTTTAAGGCAGAGTCTCGGCCGGGCGCGGTGGCTCACGCCTTTAATCCCAGCACTTTGGTAGGCCGAGGCGGGCTGATCACGAGGTCAGGAGATCGAGACCATCCTGGCTAACACGGTGAAAACCCCTCTCCACTAAAAATACAAAAAATTAGCCGGGTGTGGTGGTGGGCGCCTGTAGTCCCAGCTACTCCAGAGGCTGAGGCCAAAGAATGGCGTGAACCCGGTAGGCGGAGCTTGCGGTGAGCCGAGATCAGGCCACTGGAAATCCAGCCTGGACGACAGAGGGAGACTCTGTCTCAAAAAAAAAAAAACAAAGACAGAGTCTCCATCGGGCGCGGTGGCTCACGCCTTTAATCCCAGCACTTTGGTAGGCCGAGGAGAGCTGATCACGAGGTCAGGAGATCGACGCCATCCTGGCTAACACGGTGAAACCCCCTCTCTACTAAAAATACAAAAAATTAGCCGGGTGTGGTCGCGAGCGCCTGTAGTCCCAGCTACTCCAGAGGCTGAGGCAGGAGAATGGCGTGAACCCGGTAGGCGGAGCTTGCGGTGAGCCGAGATCAGGCTACTGGAATCCAGCCTGGGCGACAGAGGGAGACTCCGTCTCAAAAAAAAAAAAAGGATGAAAATTTTGGAAAAATATGGAAGAAACCAAATGGATTTTTAGCTCAACTAACTCGTAATTATTCAGTGTCTATTTCTTGCAAGAAACCGTATATTTCATGTCTACAATCAGGGCCAGAGTCCCAGCTCTCAAGTGTGGGTGTTTCCGAAGCAAATTGAAGAACACAGGCATAAAAGTGCATTAAATTAATAAAATTTTTCTCTCTGTCTCTCGCTCTCTTATTTATTTATTTATTTATTTATTTATTTATTTATTTATTTATTTTTATTTATTTATTTATTTATTTATTTATTTATTTATTTATTTATTTATTTATTTATTTATTTATTTATTTATTTATTTATTTATTTATTTATTTATTTATTTATTTATTTATTTATTTATTTATTTATTTATTTATTTATTTATTTATTTTTTGAGACGGAGGTTCGCACTGTCACCCAGGCTGGAGTGCAGTGGTGAGATCTCAGGTCACTGCAACCTCCGCCTCCCAAGTTCACGCCTTTCTCCTGCCTCAGCCTCGGGAGTAGCTGGGACTACAGGCCCCCGCCACCATGCCCGGCTAATTTTTTGTAGTTTTAGTAGAGACGGGGTTTCGCTATGTTGGCCAGGCTGGTCTCCAACTCCTGACCTCGTGATCCGCCCGCCTCTGCCTCCCAAAGTGCCACCGCGCCCCGCCTTTTTTTTAAGACAGAGTCTCGGCCGGGCTGGTGGCTCACGCCTTTAATCCCAGCACTTTGGTAGGCCGAGGAGAGCTGATCACGAGGTCAGGAGATCGACGCCATCCTGGCTAACACGGTGAAACCCCCTCTCTACTAAAAATACAAAAAATTAGCCGGGTGTGGTCGCGAGCGCCTGTAGTCCCAGCTACCCAGAGGCTGAGGCCAAAGAATGGCGTGAACCCGGTAGGCGGAGCTTGCGGTGAGCCGAGATCAGGCCACTGGAATCCAGCCTGGGCGACAGAGGGAGACTCCGTCTCAAAAAAAAAAAAAAAAAACAAAGACAGAGTCTGTCTCTGTTGCCCAGGCTGGAGCCAGTTCTAGCCCTCCAGCCACACCCATGGAAATTGAGAGTAGTGAGGTGGACCCAGGTCTGCATTCTGGAGCCAGTTCTAGCCCTCCAGCCACACCCATGGAAATTGAGAGTAGTGAGGTGGACCCAGGTCTGCATTCTGGAGCCAGTTCTAGCCCTCCAGCCACACCCATGGAAATTGAGAGTAGTGAGGTGGACCCAGGTCTGCATTCTGGAGCCAGTTCTAGCCCTCCAGCCACACCCATGGAAATTGAGAGTAGTGAGGTGGACCCAGGTCTGCATTCTGGAGCCAGTTCTAGCCCTCCAGCCACACCCATGGAAATTGAGAGTAGTGAGGTGGACCCAGGTCTGCATTCTGGAGCCAGTTCTAGCCCTCCAGCCACACCCATGGAAATTGAGAGTAGTGAGGTGGACCCAGGTCTGCATTCTGGAGCCAGTTCTAGCCCTCCAGCCACACCCATGGAAATTGAGAGTACAGAGGTGGACCCAGGTCTGCATTCTGGAGCCAGTTCTAGCCCTCCAGCCACACCCATGGAAATTGAGAGTACAGAGGTGGGCCCAGGTCTGCATTCTGGAGCTGCCCCAGCCTCCCCCATCGCCAGCAGGTGCTGAGATCAAGGCCATTGCACTCCAGCCTGGGGACAAGAGCTAAACTCCATCTCAAAAAAGAAAAAAAAAAAAAAAAAAAAAAAAAAAAAAAACAAAGACAGAGTCTGTCTCTGTTGCCCAGGCTGGAGTGCAGTGACGCGATCTCGGCGCATCACAATCCCTGCCCCGACCCCGGGTTCAAGTCATTGTGCTGTCTCAGTCGCCCGAGTAGCTGGTACTACAGGCGCGTGCCACCATGTCTGACTAAATTTGTATTTTTACTAGAGACGGGGTTTCACTATGTTGGCCAGGCTGGTCTCCAATTCCTGATCTCCTGATCCGCCCGCCCCGACATCCCAAAGTGCTGGGATGCGTGAGCCCCCACACCTGGCCACTATTTTTTCTTTCTTTCTTTCGTGTGTGTGTGTGTGTGTGCCTGTGATGAAGTTTCGGTCTTGTTGCCCAGGTTGGAGTGCAATGGTGCGATCTCAGCTCACTGCAATCCCCGCCTGAGCAGGAGAGCAGGCATCTTCAGCGATCCACTGGGGGATCTGCAGCCATTGTGCGCGCCTGGTCTTCCCATTGCTTTGTAAGAGCGCCTCTCCTTCCAGTACCTATCCCGCGAGCGTCCCCCAGCCTCCCCCCATCGCCAGCAGGTGCTGAGATGGCGCCATTGCACTCCAGCCTGGGGGACAAGAGCGAAACTCCATCTCAAAAAGAAAAAAAAAAAAGGATGAAAATTTTGGAAAAATATGGAAGAAACCAAATGGATTTCTAGCTCAACTAAATCGTAATTATTTACTGTCAATTTTTGCAAGAAACCATATATTTCATGTCCACAATCAGGGCCACAGTCCCAGCTCTCAAGTGTGGGTGTTTCCTAAGGAAATGGAAGAACACAGGCATAAAAGTGCATTAAATTAATAAACCTTTTTCTCTCTGTCTCTCTCTCTCTCTCTCTCTTTTTTTTGAGACGGGGGTTCGCACTGTCACCCAGGCTGGAGTGCAGTGGCGAGATCTCCGGTCACTGCAAGCTCTGCCTCCCGAGTTCACGCCACTCTCCTGCCTCAGCCTCCGGAGTAGCTGGGACTACAGGCCAAGTGCCACCATGTCTGACTAAATTTGTATTTTAGTAGAGACGGGTTTCACTATGTTGGCCAGGCTGCTCTCCAACTCCTGATCTCCTGATCCGCCCGCCCCGACCTCCCAAAGTGCTGGGATGCGTGAGCCCCCACTCCTGGCCACTATTTTTTCTTTCTTTCTTGTGTGTGTGTGTGTGTGTGTGTGTGTGTGTGTGTGTGTGTGTGTGTGTGTGTGTGTGTGTGTGTGTGTGTGTGTGTGTGTGTGTGTGTGTGTGTGTGTGTGTGTGTGTGTGTGTGTGTGTGTGTGTGTGTGTGTGTGTGTGTGTGTGTGTGTGTGTGTGTGTGTGTGTGTGTGTGTGTGTGTGTGTGTGTGTGTGTGTGTGTGTGTGTGTGTGTGTGTGTGTGTGTGTGTGTGTGTGTGTGTGTGTGTGTGTGTGTGTGTGTGTGTGTGTGTGTGTGTGTGTGTGTGTGTGTGTGTGTGTGTGTGTGTGTGTGTGTGTGTGTGTGTGTGTGTGTGTGTGTGTGTGTGTGTGTGTGTGTGTGTGTGTGTGTGTGTGTGTGTGTGTGTGTGTGTGTGTGTGTGTGTGTGTGTGTGTGTGTGTGTGTGTGTGTGTGTGTGTGTGTGTGTGTGTGTGTGTGTGTGTGTGTGTGTGTGTGTGTGTGTGTGTGTGTGTGTGTGTGTGTGTGTGTGTGTGTGTGTGTGTGTGTGTGTGTGTGTGTGTGTGTGTGTGTGTGTGTGTGTGTGTGTGTGTGTGTGTGTGTGTGTGTGTGTGTGTGTGTGTGTGTGTGTGTGTGTGTGTGTGTGTGTGTGTGCCTGTGATGAAGTTTCGGTCTTGTTGCCCAGGCTGGAGTGCAATGGTGCGATCTCATCCCACTGCCAGCCGACCTCAGTTCCTCAAAGAAGGGCAGTGAGGACAGACCTCAGGCTGTCTCTTCAGGTCACACTCAGTGTGCACCAGGGCAGACACTCGCCCCCAGGAATGGCTCCCCCAGATCCCAGACCTCCTGCACCAGCTCATGCACCAAACGAAACGCCATCTCGAGCTCCTACAGCTCCACGGGAGGCTTCCCGTGGCTAAAGCGGAGGAGGGGGCCAGACTCATCCCACTGCCAGCCGACCTCAGTTCCTCAAAGAAGGGCAGTGAGGACAGACCTCAGGCTGTCTCTTCAGGTCACACTCAGTGTGCACCAGGGCAGACACTCGCCCCCAGGAATGGCTCCCCCAGATCCCAGACCTCCTGCACCAGCTCATGCACCAAACGAAACGCCATCTCGAGCTCCTACAGCTCCACGGGAGGCTTCCCGTGGCTAAAGCGGAGGAGGGGGCCAGACTCATCCCACTGCCAGCCGACCTCAGTTCCTCAAAGAAGGGCAGTGAGGACAGACCTCAGGCTGTCTCTTCAGGTCACACTCAGTGTGCACCAGGGCAGACACTCGCCCCCAGGAATGGCTCCCCCAGATCCCAGACCTCCTGCACCAGCTCATGCACCAAACGAACGCCATCTCGAGCTCCTACAGCTCCACGGAGGCTTCCCGTGGCTAAAGCGGAGGAGGGGGTCAGCCTCATCCCACTGCTCCCAGGAGCGGTTACCTGGGCACTCTGTGCCCCTTATTCCTGTCTGGGCCCGGGCCGAGGACCTGCAAGTAGGGCTCAATTGCCTGGAGCCCGTTCAGCCCATCCCCTAGTTCACTTTGCTTGTGGGATCTCCCCGTTGCTCCTGCCCCTGGTCTGAGTGGCAGGCCATCTTACAAGCACCGGGACACTTCACATCAGTGGTGTCAAGACAATCCTTCCGGGATCAGCAAGCCAGTGCTGTGTGCTCCGAGTTCCAGGGCATCCTCCAGCTCAGCCACTGCACGGAGCACAAGGACTCTCTGTGGGGCCCAGGAGCAGGAAGTCACCCCTTTGGGGCGCACAACACCCGGCTGTCCCCAGACTCGTGACCAGGGAAGGTAGTGTTGACGGCCCTCGAGGAGAGCAGGGCAGGGATGCCTGAGCAGGACAAGGACCCCAGAGTCCAAGGATTTGATGATCACCGAAGGGTCCCCGAGGTCACCAGGGATGCACGGAGTGCATTTAGGCCCCTGCGGGACAATGGAGGCCTCTCTCCCTTTGTGCCCAGGCCCGGGCCTGTGCAGAGAGACCTCCATGCCCAGAGGTCAGAAGTCAGATCCAACCAGAGATCCCAGACCTCCTGGACGAGCTCGTGCACCAAACGAAACGCCATCTCGAGCTCCTACAGCTCCACGGGAGGCTTCCCGTGGCTAAAGCGGAGGAGGGGGTCAGACTCATCCCACTGCCAGCCGACCCTCAGTTCCTCAAAGAAGGGCAGTGAGGACAGACCTCAGGCTGTCTCTTCAGGTCACACTCAGTGTGCACCAGGGCAGACACTCGCCCCCAGGAATGGCTCCCCCAGATCCCAGACCTCCTGCACCAGCTCATGCACCAAACGAAACGCCATCTCGAGCTCCTACAGCTCCACGGGAGGCTTCCCGTGGCTAAAGCGGAGGAGGGGGCCAGACTCATCCCACTGCCAGCCGACCCTCAGTTCCTCAAAGAAGGGCAGTGAGGACAGACCTCAGGCTGTCTCTTCAGGTCACACTCAGTGTGCACCAGGGCAGACACTCGCCCCCAGGAATGGCTCCCCCAGATCCCAGACCTCCTGCACCAGCTCATGCACCAAACGAAACGCCATCTCGAGCTCCTACAGCTCCACGGAGGCTTCCCGTGGCTAAAGCGGAGGAGGGGGCCAGACTCATCCCACTGCCAGCCGACCCTCAGTTCCTCAAAGAAGGGCAGTGAGGACAGACCTCAGGCTGTCTCTTCAGGTCACACTCAGTGTGCACCAGGGCAGACACTCGCCCCCAGGAATGGCTCCCCCAGATCCCAGACCTCCTGCACCAGCTCATGCACCAAACTAAACGCCATCTCGAAGCTCCTACAGCTCCACGGAGGCTTCCCGTGGCTAAAGCGGAGGAGGGGGTCAGCCTCATCCCACTGCCAGCTGACCATCAGTTCCTCAAAGAAGGGCAGTGAGGACAGACCTCAGGCTGTCTCTTCAGGTCACACTCAGTGTGCACCAGGGCAGACACTCGCCCCAGGAATGGCTCCCCCAGATCCCAGACCTCCTGGACGAGCTCGTGCACCAAACGCAATGCCATCTCGAGCTCCTACAGCTCCACGGGAGGCTTCCCGTGGCTAAAGCGGAGGAGGGGGTCAGCCTCATCCCACTGCCAGCTGACCTCAGGTCCTCAAAGACAGGGCAGTGAGGACAGACCTCAGGCTGTCTCTTCAGGTCACACTCAGTGTGCACCAGGGCAGACACTCGCCCCCAGGAATGGCTCCCCCAGATCCCAGGCGTCTAGGCCCCGGTAGACGCAAGTTTCCCCTGCTGCCACGCAGGCGAGGGGAGCCTCTGAAGATGCCATCTCCCTTAGAGCTGGGGTTCCGGGTCACTGCTGAAGACCTGGACCGGGAGAAGAAGGCTGCGTTCCAGCGATCAACAGTGCACTGCAGGTTGAGGCCAAGGCCATCTCGGACTGCAGACCCTCACGGCCTTCCCACACTTCGTCCTCACTTGCAACAGGGGCTTCTGGTCTGCCTGCTGTTTCTAAAGCACCCAGTATGGATGCACAGCAGGAAGACACAAGCCCAAGACGCCTGGGCCAGTGGCCCCCCTAGCTTCTGCTGCAGGGGCCCCCTCTACAGCTCCTGTGTTTGGGATGCAGCACAGACCACCAGGCTCCCTCCTGTTCGTCTCCTCATTTCCCTTCCTCCCACATTTTTCTACTTCTGGGCCTCAGCCCAGGTCCTCTGGCTGATTGCTGCACCCCTTTCCAGCTGCAAGCATGGACGGAAGCATTTCTGGAGCCTGCAGAGCCTCACGGCCTTCCCACACTTCGTCCTCACTTGCAACAGGGGCTTCTGGTCTGCCTGCTGTCTCTAAAGCACCCAGTATGGATGCACAGCAAGAGAGACACAAGCCCCAAGACGGCTCAGCCTAGTGGCCCCCCTAGCTTCTGCTGCAGGGGCCCCTCTACAGCTCCTGTGTTTGGGATGCAGCGCAGACCATCAGGCTCCCTCCTGTTCGTCTCCCTCATTTCCCTTCCTCCCACATTTTTCTACTTCTGGGCCTCAGCCCAGGTCCTCTGGCTGATTGCTGCACCCCTTTCCAGCTGCAAGCATGGACGGAAGCATTTCTGGAGCCAGTTCCAGCCCTCCACCCACGCCCATGGAAATTGACAGTAGTGAGGCGGACAGAGCTCCGCATTCCGTCAGAAGAAACCCTTTAAAGAGAAAGGCCAATTGGTAACAGGGCATGAGGGGGCCTGAACACCAGGGGGCCCCCAGGCAGAGCACTTCCATGGTGACCGCGGGACCTGGCACAGGGAGCAACTCTGTTGGGTGGCACTTTGTTTTTTTTTTTTTTTTTTTTTTTTTTTTTTTTTTTTTTTTTTTTTTTTTTTTTTTTTTTTTTTTTTTTTTTTTTTTTTTTTTTTTTTTTTTTTTTTTTTTTTTTTTTTTTTTTTTTTTTTTTTTTTTTTTTTTTTTTTTTTTTTTTTTTTTTTTGTTGTTGTTTGCCAGATGCCAAATAAATATTTTATTAACTTTCTTTCTGTACTTCACTTTGTGTCATCAACATTTATGGCATTAACCTAAACAGAAGCCTCAGTCAATTAAAGAATAGAAAAGATAAACATTTTTAGAACTGTAAAGCGTGTTCTAAGAGTTTCTTGGCCATTTTACTTTTCTTTTTATTTATTTATTTTTTTATTTGAGTTCCCTTAGTATTTATCGATCATTCTTGGGTGTTTCTCGGAGAGGGGGACGTGGCAGGGTCATGGGATAACAGTGGAGAGAAGGTCAGCAGATAAACACGTGAACAAAGGTGTCTGGCTTTCCTAGGCAGAGGTCCCCGTGGCCTTCCGCAGTGTTCGTGTCCCTGGGTACTTGAGATTAGGGAGTGGTGATGACTCTTAACGAGCACGCTGCCTTCAAGCATCTGTTTAAAGAAGCACATCTTGCACAGCCCTTAATCCATTTAACCCTGAGTTGACACAGCACATGTTTCAAAGAGAGCACGAGTTTGGGGGTAAGGTTATAGATTAAGAGCATCCTAAGGCAGAATTTTTCTTAGTACAGAACAAAATGGAGTCTCCTATGTCTACTTCTTTCTACACAGACACAGTAACAATCTGATCTCTTTTCCCCACATTTCCTTTCTTTCTCGACAAAACCGTCATTGTCATCATGGCTCGTTCTCGATGGTCGCTGTCTCTTCAGAGCTGTTGGGTACACCTGCAGAAAGGCTGTCACTTCACACTTGGAAGGTTGCACAGTGGCCAGGCAGAGATGCTCCTCACTTCCCAGACGGGGCGGCCGGGCAGAGGCTGTAATCTTAGAACTTTGGGAGGCCAAGGCATGCTGGGAGCGGAGGCTTCAGCGAGCCGAGATCACGCCACTGCACTCCAGCCTGGGCAACATTGGAGCATTTGAAGAGACTCTGTGTGTAATCCCAGCACTTCGAGAGGCCGAGGCGGGCAGATCACTCGAGGTCAGGAGTTGGAGACCAGCCTGGCCAACAGGGCGAAACTCCGTCTCCACCAAAAATACAAAAACCAGCCAGGTGTGGTGGTGTGTGCCTGCAATCCCAGGTATTCGGCAGGCCGAGGCAGGAGAATCACCGGAGCCCCAGGCAGGGAGGTTGCAGTGAGCTGAGATCATGCCACTACACTCCAGCCAGGGCAACAGAGGGAGACCGTCTCAAAAAAGGAAAGAAAGAAAGAGAGAGAGAGAGAGAGAGAGAGGGAGGGAGGGAGGAGGGAGGGAGGAAGGAAGGAAGGAAGGAAGGATGGAAGGAAGGAAGGCAGGCAGGCAGGCAGGCAGGCAGGCGGGCGGGCAGGCAGGCTTTTGTCTTTACTTTCCATCACATCCCTGGGGGACCATTTAAGCTGACGCCCGCAATTGCAAGTCGGGGATCCAGTGTCACCAAAAACAAGGCAGGCTTCACGTGCAAGTCTGGGCCGGCTTCTGACCCTAGCAACCCCACTTCCCGCGTGGGCACAGCAAGGAGGAACCTGGCCTCTAAGGCTCCCTCATGCGCCATCAGGAGTTCTGCTGGACACAGGTCCAATGGGCCATCCTCCAGCTCATCCTTCTCCATGTCGGGCTTTTGAGCCCGTCATAAATTCCTTCCCTAGAGTGAGATCCAGAAGAGTTTTCTCTAGATTTCCTTCCAATATTTTTGTAGTTTCGTATCTTATTTTCTCTAGGTTTCCTTCCAATATTTTTGTAGTTTTGTATCTTAACATTCACATTTAAGTCTTGAATCTATCTCGAAGTGATTTTTCTATATGCTGAGAGATAAGGGTCCAGTTTCATTCTTCTGCATGTGGCCATCCAGCCCTCCTAGTACCATTCATTGAAGAGAGTGTCCTTTCCCCAGTGTGTGTTTCTGTCGGCTCTGTCAAAGATCAATTGGCTGTGAACATGTGTCTGTCTTTCTGGGTTCTCTCATCTGTCCCATTGATCTAAGTGTCTAGTTTTATGCTAGGATTATACTATTTTGGTTACTATGCACTTGTCAAAAATTTTGTAGTTCTAATTTGCAGTGAAATGGGATGCCTCTAGTATTGTTGTTTTTGCTGAGCATGACTTTCGGTCTTTGAGCTCTTTTTTGGTTCTTTTTTATGAATTGTAGGACTTTCCAATTCTGTGAGTGATGACATTGGTATTTTGGTAGGGGTTGTATTGAATCTCTAGACTGCTTCGGGCAGTGTGGTCATTTTAATGCTATGAATTCCTTCCATGAGCATGAAATGATTGTCCATTTCTTTCTGTCCTCTTAAACATTTTCATCAGTGTTTTGTAGTTTTCCTTGTAGAAATCTTTCACCTCCTTGGTAAAATCTCTTCTGTGGCATACATTTTTCCATGTTGTTGCTATTGTAAATGGGATTGCCTTCTTAATTTCTTTCCCAACCAGACCATTATTGGTGTATAGAAATGCTGCTGATTTTGTTGTTGTTGTTGTTGTTGTTGTTGATTCTGTATTCTGCAAATGACTGTATTAATTTATTTATCAAGTCTAGGGTTTTCTGGTGGAGCCTTTACATGTTTCTAGATCCAGAGTCCCACCGGGTGCTGGTGTCATCCAGGGACCCCACACACTTCCTTAAATGTGATCCTGCCTCCTGGGTTCAAGCACTCCTCCCACCTTGGGAGCGGTCGCCAGAGTCCCACCGGTGCTGGTGTCATCCAGGGACCCCACACACTTCCTTAAATGTGATCCTGCCTCCTGGGTTCAAGCACTCCTCCCACCTTGGGAGCGGTCGCCAGAGTCCCACCGGTGCTGGTGTCATCCAGGGACCCCACACACTTCCTTAAATGTGATCCTGCCTCCTGGGTTCAAGCAATTCTCCTGCCTCAGCCTCCCAAAGTGCTGGGATTACACGCTGAGCCACTGCACACAGCCCAACCATTTTCAGGTATGTTTCTTCTATACCTAGTTTGTTTGTTTGTTTGTTTGTTTTTGTCTTCTAGACAGAGTCCCACCGGTGCTGGTGTCATCCAGGGACCCCACACACTTCCTTAAATGTGATCCTGCCTCCTGGGTTCAAGCACTCCTCCCACCTTGGGAGCGGTCGCCAGAGTCCCACCGGGTGCTGGTGTCATCCAGGGACCCCACACACTTCCTTAAATGTGATCCTGCCTCCTGGGTTCAAGCAATTCTCCTGCCTCAGCCTCCCAAAGTGCTGGGATTACACGCGAGCCACTGCACACAGCCCAACCATTTTCAGGTATGTTTCTTCTATACCTATTTTGTTTGTTTGTTTGTTTTTGTTTTTCGAGACAGAGTCTCACTCTTGCCGCCCAGGGTGGAGTGCAATGGTGTGCTCTTGGCTCACTGCTACGCCTGCCTCCTGGGTTCAAGCAATTCTCCTGCCTCAGCCTCCCAAAGTGCTGGGATTACACGCGTGAGCCACTGCACACAGCCCAACCATTTTCAGGTATGTTTCTTCTATACCTAGTTTGTTTGTTACTTTTTTCAAGACATGGTCTCACTCTGTCGCCCAGGCTGAAGTGCAGTGGCGTGATCTCGCTCACTGCAACCTCCACCTCCTGGGTTCAAGCAATTCTCCTGCCTCAGCCTCCCAAAGTGCTGGGATTACACGCGTGAGCCACTGCACACAGCCCAACCATTTTCAGGTATGTTTCTTCTATACCTAGTTTGTTTGTTACTTTTTTCAAGACATGGTCTCACTCTGTCGCCCAGGCTGAAGTGCAGTGGCGTGATCTCGCTCACTGCAACCTCCACCTCCTGGGTTCAAGCAATTCTCCTGCCTCAGCCTCCCAAAGTGCTGGGATTACACGCTGCGGAGCCACTGCACTCCAGCCTGGTGATAGAGCGAGACTCCGTCTCAAAAAAAAAAAAAAAAAAAAAAAAAAAAAAAAAAAAAAAAAAAAAAAAAAAAAAAAAAAAAAAAAAAAAAAAAAAAAAAAAAAAGAAAAAGAAAAAAATTCTTGTGACATTTGTGTATGAAATCAGCCTTCACTACATGGATAGGACCAGCACGCCTGCGGCACGACTCTACAATCTTACTACATTTTTTTTTTTTTTTTTTTTTTTTTTTTTTTTTTTTTTTTTTTTTTTTTTTTTTTTTTTTTTTTTTTTTTTTTTTTTTTTTTTTTTTTTTTTTTTTTTTTTTATTTTGTATTTTATTTATTCCTTTGAGACAGAGTCTCACTCTGTCGCCCAGGCTGAAGTGCAGTGGCTGATCTCGCTCACTGCAACCTCCACCTCCTGGGTTCAAGCAATTCTCCTGCCTCAGCCTCCCAAAGTGCTGGGATTACACGCGTGAGCCACTGCACACAGCCCAACCATTTTCAGGTATGTTTCTTCTATACCTAGTTTGTTTGTTTGTTTGTTTGTTTGTTTGTTTGTTTGTTTGTTTGTTTGTTTGTTTGTTTGTTTGTTTGTTTGTTTGTTTGTTTGTTTGTTTGTTTGTTTGTTTGTTTGTTTGTTTGTTTTTCGAGACAGAGTCTCGCTCTGTCACCCAGGCTGAAGTGCAGTGATGATCTCGCTCACTGCAACCTCCACCTCCTGGGTTCAAGCAATTCTCCTGTCTCAGCCTCCCAAAGTGCCAGGATTACAGGTGTACATTTATTTATTTATTTATTTATTTATTTATTTATTTATTTAATTTATTTATTTATTTATTTATTTGAGATGGAGTCTTGCTCCATCACCCAGGCTAGAGTGCAGCTGCAATCTCGCTCACTGCAACCTCCACCTCCTGGGTTCAAGCAATTCTCCTGTCTCAGCCTCCCAAAGTGCTGGGATTACAGGTGTACATTTATTTATTTATTTATTTTACATGGAATCTTGCTCTGTATTTATTAATTTATTTATTTGAGATGGAGTCTTGCTCCATCACCTGCTGAGCGGCGCCTGCAACTGCTCACTGCAACCTCCACCTCCTGGGTTCAAGCAATTCTCCTGTCTCAGCCTCCCAAAGTGCTGGGATTACAGGTGCCTGCCACCACAGCTGGCTAATTTTTGTATTTTTAGTAGAGACAGTGTTTCACCGTCTTGGCCAGGCTGGTCTCGACTCCTGACCTCATGAACCACCTCCCTCAGCCTCCCAAAGTGCCAGGATTACAGGTGTACATTTATTTATTTATTTATTTATTTATTTATTTATTTATTTATTTATTTAATTTATTTATTTATTTATTTATTTGAGATGGAGTCTTGCTCCATCACCCAGGCTAGAGTGCAGCTGCAATCTCGCTCACTGCAACCTCCACCTCCTGGGTTCAAGCAATTCTCCTGTCTCATCCTCTCAAAGTACTGGGATTACAGGCATGAGCCACCGCGCCCGGCCTCTCACTACATTTAAATGATGCAGTGGCTCACACCTGTAATCCTAGCACTTTGGGAGGCCAAGGCAGGTGGATCACCCTGAGGTCAGGAGTTCGACACGAGCCTGGCCAACATGGGGAAACCCCGTCTCTAGTAAAAATACAAAAATTAGTCAGGCGTGGTTGTACAAGCCTGTAGTCCCAGCTACTTGGCAGGCTGAGGCAGGAGGGTCCCTTGCCACCACACAGGCTTTCGAGCCAGGAGTAAGGCGGAAGATCGAAGCGACCCAAAAGCAATCATCATTCTGGGTCTCCCTAGCGGGGGAGCACTTTCAGAACATGGAAAAGTGTGGTCATCCCATCATTAGACAGCACACATCCTACATGAATAAAAAGTCGTATGGGGAAGGAGGTTGGGGAGGGAACAAAAATTGGCACAGACATCGATAGACTGGTTTCCAGTTTCAAGGTAACAGATGCACATCATGAGACCAGAGGAGACTGAGACAAGGGCTGGATTTGGCTTTTCTAAGCAACATGTGTTCCTGCACAGGGCTGGATGGTCGCTGAGACAGAGATGGAAGCCAGCACAGGGGAGCCCACCGGGCCCAGATAGGTACAGAGAGCAGAGGCTCCTGTTCTGTCCTCGCCACCCACGAGGGTGACACTGCTTGTAAATGATGGCTGTGCTCTCCCAGCAAGAAAAAAGCACAACTAAATCCACACTGCACACAGACGCAGACAGAAAGCCTTCAAGTGACTCTGTTTTCTGCTCCCTGCCTCGCCAGGTCCACAAGCAGAGAGGAGTGTCAGGCGCATGGCCCCGGTGTCAGGCTCCCCAGCGAGCTGCGGGCTCAGCAGGAGCTGCCCACTGACACACGGGGCACCCACTCCTCCCACCTTGGGAGCGGTCGCCAGACAGAGCCGCACTGGGTGCTAGTGTCATCCAGGGACCCCACACACTTCCTTAAATGTGATCCTGCTTCCCTCTGGGCAGCTGCATCCTCTCCTCCTGCAGGACCGTCTGGAAACTTGGCTCTCAGTTTGCTCTCCCTTCTCTCCTCTGCCTGCCCCAAGCCCCTCTCTCTAAAACAGTGATGCAATGTTCTTGGGGTTATTTCTTGAAAATACTTGGCGGCCTCCATGCTTCTGTTTTCTTTAGCCAGGTGGTCAGGAGGGTTTACCAAGAATGCCTGGGCTCCCCCGCAGGTGCCGGCAGATGGGGTAGCAAATAGTCCTGTGCCTCCACCTGCTCTGGGAGGGAGTCTCCTGTCTCTAGGCCTGGCCCCTTCCTAACCCTCCATGTATCCTGTTCTCCAGAGACTTCAGAACCCACTCCTGAGAACAGCGAAGCCAGGCACTTATGGGAAGACCAAATGCTGCCAGGACACGGATTGTGCAGGGAATACATTCCAGCATCTTATTAGGTATCTGGATCTGTTGGGGAAAAAAATTAGAAACTACGTATAAAACTTAAAAATATTCAAGTATCAAAAGGTTATTTAGGATGAAAGTTTTAAAACAAGTCATCAGCAAGCTGCTATCACCAAGTGGAGACTTTTACAAAAGTTGAGCGAGTCCACTGAGCTGAGAGGACAGAAATGAAGTCACCTGTGCTGGGGCAGGGGCAGGGACACTTGGGGCAGGGAGTGTGTGGGCAGAGAAGCCAGAGAAGTCCAGGCCTGTGGAAGCCAAACACGAAAGCCTGGGCCGGAAGGGCGGTCAGGATCGGGGACGAGGTCGCTCTCCCTGGAGAAGGAACCCTAAAGTGCGTAGCCTGGGATTCTCTCCCTGGGGGTCCTGTCGCCCGACATTTCACGGGCCTTCTGAGCTGCCTTCCAAGGAGGACAAACACGGCAACAAAAGACCCATTTCTGCACAAAAATCCTTCTGGAAAGAAAAATAAGGAAAGGCAAGAATGGAGTCCAAACGCTCCCCAGTGCTGACTAAGCCTCTCCAACCCTGTTCTAAGTGGAGTGTGGTTTCTAAGTCAGGGAATGGAAGAGGCCCCACCCACACAGGCCTTGGCCCCACAGGATGAAGCAGCAGCGTTTATTCAAGATACAACAGTGAGGGAATCCGGTCACGTTCCTTTCTCTCCAGAGAGGGCGCACCTTGACAAGTGATCCAGTAGAAATCTTTTAGACTCTGTAAGTTAAGTTCATAAAACCCACTCCCTTCACCCTGTCTCCCAGGGCCAGGCCTGGCCTCTGAGATGCACTGGCTTGGGGCGCCCTCAGGTGGCCGCATGGAAAAACCACAGTCTGAGGCCAGCCTGGGGCTCTCAGACCTGGGCGGGATCTGTCCAGGCCACCTGTCCTTCGGCTTTGGGTTGCTGTCTCTTGGCAGATGGCCCGACACTTGGGGGTGGCCCAAGGACACCTCAGGAAGGTTCCTGCCTACGGATGGCCCGATTAGCCAGAGGTTTCCAGGCCGGGTCTTGTTCAGCCTCCCAGAGATGGACTGGGGCCTTTAGACTTCGGTGGAGAACAGGATACTCTGTCTCTTGCTGTCCGGGGCAGGGATGGCCTCCAGCTGCAGGAAGTACAGCAGCACCTGGACCTGCCCGGGCAGAGTGGGGAAGAGGACAGTGGCTCAGAGGGGGGCTCACAGCTGCTGGTGGGGAGGTCTTTGGGGCCCAAGCCTCCAAGTCCATCTCAGGTGCTAGAAACCCCTGCTGGTGACATGAACCCCTTACAGTGAGACAAGGCATGACTTGGGGCAGGGGTGGTTATTTATTTTAGAGATGCACAGGGCCTTGCTCTGTCCCCCAGGCTGGAGTACAGCGGCTCCATCATGGGTCACTGCAGCCTCTAACTCCTGGGCTCAAGCAATCCTCCTGTGCCAGCCTCCCAGATACCTAGGATTACAGGTGTGTGCCACAATGCCTGGCTAATTTTTCTTTTTATTTCTTTCTAGAGACGGGGTTTGCTACATTGCCCGGACTGGTCTCAAACACCTGGGTTCGGTTTTCCTGCCTCGGTCTCACAAAGTGCTGGGATTACAGGCATGAGCCACCATACCCGAACACTTGGGGTGGTTTTAAGCCCCCAGCAAGGTGCACCAGCAGGACCAGGAGGTGGCCTGGCCATCCCCTATCACTCCCATCCATGCAAACCTAGGCAAGTCCCTCTCTCTGAATCTCAGCCACCACCACATACGATGCAAGTAGGAAGACGGGCAGGACTGGGGGTGGGGCAGGCAGAGGCCACCTCTGGCAGGATGGGGTGGCATGGGCTGGAGACTGTCTTCCCATACCTGGGACATGATCTCCAAGGACCTGCTGTCAGTCATGGTGATAGGCTGGCTTGATTGCAGGAGCCATGCTTCTTGAGAGGGCCCGAAAGGGCCAAAGACCGCATGGAGGTTGTGCAGGGACATCTTATTGACTGCCTCCTTCTCTGCCACCCTGTGGAGGACTGAAGCAGAGGGTACTGTTTCAATGCCACCACTAGGAGAGAGGCAGAGGGGCTGTGCCGTGCTGGAGTCCTCAGGGAGGGAGTGACCTCGACCCTGGCTGTGCTGCAAGCTGACTTCAGCCCTGGTACTTCTGGGTCTCAGTGGCCCAGGACAAGGGGCCAGCTCTGGGCTGGTGGGGAGGTTTTCATGATGTGTGGTTGGGAGGGAAGAGAACTGGCGCACTGAAAAAAAAAAAAAAAAAAAAAAAAAAAAAAAAAAAAAAAAAAAAAAAAAAAAAAAAAATAAAAAAAAAAAAAAAAAAAAAAAAAAAAAAAAAAAAAAAAAAAAAAAAAAAAAAAAAAAAAAAAAAAAAAAAAAAAAAAAAAAAAAAAAAAAAAAAAAAAAAAAAAAAAAAAAAAAAAAAAAAAAAAAAAAAAAAAAAAAAAAGAAAAGAAGAAGAAGAAGAAGAAGAAGAAGAAGAAGAAGAAGAAGAAGAAGAAGAAGAAGAAGAAGAAGAAGAAGGAGAAGAAGGAGAAGAAGAAGAAGAAGAAGGAGAAGAAGAAGAAGAAGAAGAAGAAGAAGAAGAAGAAGAAGAAGAAGAAGAAGAAGAATAAGAAGAAGAAGAAGAAGAAGAAGAAGAAGAAGAAGACATTCCCAACATTGCTCATCAAATTATGACCATAAATTTCTAGGATCAGACTAACGCCAAAGAGACTGACGATCAACACCAGGCAGAGAATAAAGCAGATTTTTTTGTTTGTTTTAGAGAGCCTCTAGGAACTTGAATAATGCATATGTTACACTCTTAAGACCCGTGGGTCTTAATCAGGGATGTTCATTAAAATGCTGGAAAACTGTAAAGACTTCTAGGTCCCATCCAAGGAGATTTTGCCTCTGATTGACTGGATAGTGGCCTGGCCATCCCCTATCACTCCCATCCATGCAAACCTAGGCAAGTCCCTCTCTCTGAATCTCAGCCACCACCACACGATGCAAGTAGGAAGACGGGCAGGACTGGGGTGGGGCAGGCAGAGGCCACCTCTGGCAGGATGGGGTGGCATGGGCTGGAGACTGTCTTCCCATACCCGGGACATGAGTCCTTGTGCAGTTTAGGCTTGTCATCATTGTCACACACACAGCGCTGGCCACCAGTGAGGACCCTGTGAGGGGCACCTGTGTGGGGTGTGAACCACCTGAACGCCTTTTCTCTACCTCACAGGGGTCAGCAGCACCCGGCAAACAGCAGCAGGAGGAGCCGCGAGCAGCTGCTCATGGGCAGAGCCGCCCTGGACACCACAGGGGCACCTGCAGGCTGGGAGACCAGCTCCTCTGTGCATGGGCCCGGGAGGCAGACCTGCCCTAAGTGTGATGCAGAGGCTCCAAGTGCTGCAGATGCCAGCGCCCACTCTAGACATCAGCCTCCAGGTTGACTAAGGGTCAGGTCATGTTTGAAACCATGCTTGGCTGCACCAGGACCCACGGCAAGAGCACCTGGGCACCAGCGTTCAGCCCTGGTCTGCAGGAAGGAGGACAGCAGACTTTAGGACCCCACAGCATGGCAGTGCTGACCATTTCACCCACGTGGCCTCCTTGAGAAATACGGATGGGGAGCCCTCTGGGGATGGGCAAGGCTTCCAGGACAGGCTCGGTTCTGGTCCCCTGCTTTCTGAGGTTGGGTTAAAATGCCGACCATGGCAGAGGGGGCACAGCTCAGGTTCCCACACCTCACTTTTCACAGCCTCCAAGGGCAGCAGTGCACGTGGAGGAGACGTCTCCCACGAGGCCAAGTCCTCTTTGCTGAGGACAGTTGCACAGGTAGTGCACTGCAGAAGGGTAACACCTTAGAGGGGGTGTCATTTGCATCATAGATGCAAAATTCACCGGTGAAGACTGATGTAGTTTGTCCCTAAAGTTTTGCTTTGATTTGCAGATATTTATCCATGGCAGTTTCCTGAAAGATGTCTATAGAAGGTTTTGAGGAATGGGCACCTTTTAATTTGCTACTAAACTAAACCCCAAGGGCCCATTATATGCCAGCGCCATCCTAGAGATTCCACACTCATTCAGTTCCTTTTCATCATAGGAAATGGGCATTATAATATCAGGTCCACTGTAAGAGGTGGAGGCTGGGTGTGGTGGCTCATGCTTGTAATCCTAGCATCTCTGATCCACCCTCCCCACAACCACCAAAGCCAGAGACAACCAAATGCCTTGGACCATCTGGTGAGAGAGGTAGCTGCATGGCAGTAAGAGTCCTGCTCTGAAGTGACAAGAGCCTTAAGGCCTAGTTTTGACTTACTGCTAACTTGCTGACACTGCGCACTTGCTGAGTGATCTCGGGTGAATCCTTTCACCTCTCTGATGTTCGCTATGAAATCAGAGGTCAATGGTCAAACTTAAACACCTTCAGAGATTGGGTAATATCAGTGAGTAAAATGGACCAGGCACAGCACAAAGTGGAATGGTGCAGACTGTGGCAAGTCGAGAACTTATGCCTCTGTAAGGGGGGCAGCCACCACTCAGTTACTGCAGATTACTCTATCTTTGCTGAGGACAGTTGCACAGGTAGTGCACTGCAGAAGAGTAACACCTTAGAGGGGGTGTCATTTGCATCATAGATGCAAAATTCACAGGTGAAGACTGATGTAGTTTGTCCCTAAAGTTTTGCTTTGATTTGCAGATATTTATCCATGGCAGTTTCCTGAAAGATGTCTATAGAAGGTTTTGAGGAATGGGCACCTTTTAATTTGCTACTAAACTAAACCCCAAGGGCCCATTATATGCCAGCGCCATCCTAGAGATTCCACACTCATTCAGTTCCTTTTCATCATAGGAAATGGGCATTATAATATCAGGTCCACTGTAAGAGGTGGAGGCTGGGTGTGGTGGCTCATGCTTGTAATCCTAGCACTTTGGGAGGCTGAGGCGGAGAATCGCTTGAACCTGAGAGGCGGAGGTCGCAGTGAGCCAAGATCAGGCCACTGCACTCCAGCCTGGGCAATAGAGCAAGACTCAATCTCTAAATAAATATATAAAATAAATAAATAAATAAATAAATAATATTAAGACAAAAATCATAAGGACATTACATAAACCACGTTATGCCAGTGATTTTTTAAAATATCAAAACAGGCAGTTTTATAGAAAAATATAACTTCAGGCCAGGTGGGGTGTCTAATGCTTGTAATCCCAGCACTTTGGGAGGCTGAGGTTGGCAGATCACTTGAGGTCAGGAGTTTGAGACCAGCCTGGCCAACATAGTAAAATTTTTTTTTTTTTTTTTTTTTTTTTTTTTTTTTTTTTTTTTTTTTTTTTTTTTTTTTTTTTTTTTTTTTTTTTTTTTTTTTTTTTTTTTTTTTTTTTTTTTTTTTTTTTTTTTTTTTTTTTTTTTTTTTTTTTTTTTTTTTTTTTTTTTTTTTTTTTTTTTTTTTTTTTTTTTTTTTTTTTTTTTTTTTTTTTTTTTTTTTTTTTTTTTTTTTTTTTTTTTTTTTTTTTTTTTTTTTTTTTTTTTTTTTTTTTTTTTTTTTTTTTTTTTTTTTTTTTTTTTTTTTTTTTTTTTTTTTTTTTTTTTTTTTTTTTTTTTTTTTTTTTTTTTTTTTTTTTTTTTTTTTTTTTTTTTTTTTTTTTTTTTTTTTTTTTTTTTTTTTTTTTTTTTTTTTTTTTTTTTTTTTTTTTTTTTTTTTTTTTTTTTTTTTTTTTTTTTTTTTTTTTTTTTTTTTTTTTTTTTTTTTTTTTTTTTTTTTTTTTTTTTTTTTTTTTTTTTTTTTTTTTTTTTTTTTTTTTTTTTTTTTTTTTTTTTTTTTTTTTTTTTTTTTTTTTTTTTTTTTTTTTTTTTTTTTTTTTTTTTTTTTTTTTTTTTTTTTTTTTTTTTTTTTTTTTTTTTTTTTTTTTTTTTTTTTTTTTTTTTTATCACGGAGATACTGGATACCCTCATTGGTAAGGTACCAGTAGAAATGTCCCCAGGCAAACTCTTCCTTCACGCAGCAGCCTCGACTACATGACATGAAGGTTGGGCACATTCTTGTCTGCCAGCTCCAGGTGCTTAGGGTGACAGGCACAATCTCCAGGGGCAGATGAAGGTAATCACGGAGATACTGGATACCCTCATTGGTAAGGTACCAGTAGAAATGTCCCCAGGCAAACTCTTCCTTCACGTAGCAGCCTCGGGACTACATGACATGAAGGTTGGGCACATTCTTTTTTTTTTTTTTTTTTCAGACGAGTCTCACTCTGTCGCCCAGGCTGGAGTGCAGGTGCGCGATCTCAGCTCACTGCAACCTCTGCCCCCTGGGTTCAAGCAATTCTCCTGCCTCGGCCTCCCAAAGTGCTAGTTTTACAAGTGTAAGCCACAGTGCCCAGCCTAAATAATCTTTCAGAAAAAGAAGCAAATGGAATTCTCCCCAACTCACTGTGAATTTATTATAGGCTTAAAACCAAACCAGACATAAATAGTACAAGGAGGCAAAAGTATAGACTAACTTCTTATGGACATATATGCAAAAATGCTAAATAAAATAATAGCAAATAATCCAGCAATGGATTAAACATGTATCACGACCAAGTTGGGGTTTTCCTAGGAAACTAAGATAATGTAATAAAAGAAAAAACTATTAAAGTAGTACAAACTATCAAAGGATAAAACCTGTATGATCATTGCAACGGGTTCATTTGCGACATAATACAATTTTTTTTCTTTTTTTTTTAAGTCTTTTTGGCTGTAAGTTTATTCAATGCAAAATAATCCTCTCCAATTTTACTGAGGTGGCTGACGGCGTCCACGACGAAATCCACCTCTAAACTGGAATTCAGTTGCTGATCCAGCCCCAGCCTCGGCTTTCTTGTCGGCACCAGGGGGCACAGCACTCCCTCTGTAGGTATCTCTGTCGGCCTCCCCTCTTGTGAGTCTTGCAGGTCGCTCACCCTCCAGAACTTTAGACCGAGGCCTGCCAGTCCCTGGACGGCTGCGGCGTAGGGTGGCAGGCACAATCTCCAGGGGCAGATGAAGGTAATCACGGAGATACTGGATACCCTCATTGGTAAGGTACCAGTAGAAATGTCTCCAGGCAAACTGTTCCTTCACGTAGTAGCCTCGGGACCACATGACGTGAAGGTTGGGCACATTCTTTTTTTTTTTTTTGAGCCGAGTCTCACTCTGTCGCCCAGGCTGGAGTGCAGGTGCGCGATCTCAGCTCACTGCAACCTCCGCCCCCTGGGTTCAAGCAATTCTCCTGCCTCGGCCTCCCGACTAGCTGGGATTACAGGTGTCTGCCACGGCGCCCGGCTAATATTTTTGTATTTTTAGTAGACACGGGGTTTCACCATCTTGGCCAGGCTGGTCTTGAACTCCTGACCTCGTGATCCGCCCGCCTCGGCCTCCCAAAGTGCTGGGATTTTGGCGTGAGCCACCGCACCCGGCCGGGCACATTCTTGTCTGCCAGCTCCAGGTGCTTAGGCATGTGGACATCCTTCTTGACCACCGTGACTTCCTCTTTAAAAAGGAGTTCATAAATGGCAATCCGGTTCTTCTTAGGCATCAGCGTTCTGGGGAGGAGCAGCCGCTAAGGCGGCAGGGTGGCCCGGATGGGGGCCGATGGAACTCGAACTCCACCAGAATTTCTTTAATATTTTATATATATACATATATATATATATATATATATAAATATGTTGCTCGCTTATTTTTTTGTCTGTTCCCGTATGTATCGGGAGTGCCAGGAGGACAGGGCTTTGTGTTTTCCTCACCACTGTCTGGCTCATGCATAGCACAGTCCTTGGCACACGGTAAACACGTTGAGGAGAACCTCTGGGACTAGCGGACTCTCAGCATCATTCCGCTGGGGCTCCAGTGTGTCCCGCGCCTGCGCCGTCCCTGCTCCTGGGCCCCTCCAGTGTGTCCCGCGCCTGCGCCGTCCCTGCTCCTGGGCCCCTCCAGTGTGTCCCGCGCCTGCGCCGTCCCTGCTCCTGGGCCCCTCCAGTGTGTCCCGCGCCTGCGCCGTCCCTGCTCCTGGGCCCCTCCAGTGTGTCCCGCGCCTGCGCCGTCCCTGCTCCTGGGCCCCTCCAGTGTGTCCCGCGCCTGCGCCGTCCCTGCTCCTGGGCCCCTCCAGTGTGTCCCGCGCCTGCGCCGTCCCTGCTCCTGGGCCCCTCCAGTGTGTCCCGCGCCTGCGCCGTCCCTGCTCCTGGGCCCCTCCAGTGTGTCCCGCGCCTGCGCCGTCCCTGCTCCTGGGCCCCTCCAGTGTGTCCCGCGCCTGCGCCGTCCCTGCTCCTGGGCCCCTCCAGTGTGTCCCGCGCCTGCGCCGTCCCTGCTCCTGGGCCCCTCCAGTGTGTCCCGCGCCTGCGCCGTCCCTGCTCCTGGGCCCCTCCAGTGTGTCCCGCGCCTGCGCCGTCCCTGCTCCTGGGCCCCTCCAGTGTGTCCCGCGCCTGCGCCGTCCCTGCTCCTGGGCCCCTCCAGTGTGTCCCGCGCCTGCGCCGTCCCTGCTCCTGGGCCCCTCCAGTGTGTCCCGCGCCTGCGCCGTCCCTGCTCCTGGGCCCCTCCAGTGTGTCCCGCGCCTGCGCCGTCCCTGCTCCTGGGCCCCTCCAGTGTGTCCCGCGCCTGCGCCGTCCCTGCTCCTGGGCCCCTCCAGTGTGTCCCGCGCCTGCGCCTTTCCCTTCCGGCGCGGTCCTCGTTCTGGGCTTCGGGGCTCCTGGGACAACCCGCAGGCTTTGCCGCCGAGACCCACGGGCCAGCGTCCCTTGGTGTTGGGGTTCAGCTGGTTCTGGGACCCCGCTTACGGCTTCTCTGTGTGCAGACAGGCCGGGTGCGACCCTCGTGCTTGCCTTTTCGGCGTTCCGGGAGAGGCTGGGGCTGCCGCCCCGTCGCCCGGGTCCCTTGCCTGTGGCGGGGACAGCGTTGTTCAGTGGCCCGGAGGGCGCAGCGCGGAGGAGCCGGGACTGCAGTTTTGCCAATGTAGGTGATACCAAAGGGACTATAGTAATTTTTTCTTCGTAATTAAAAACCAGGCCAGGCGCGGTGCCTCGTGCCTGTAATCCCAGCTACTCAGGAGGGTGAGGCAGGAGAATTGCTTAGAGGCGGAGGATGCAGTGAACCGAGGTCTCGCCACTGCTGTCCTGGGCCTGGGCCACAGAATGAGACTCTGTCTCAAACAAACAAAAAACAGCCATTACAATATACATGCATGTTATAAAATAACCCAACCAATATAGAAGTGTATATAGTGAAAGGAGAAGTATTGTTGTGGGTAAAATTGTTTCTATGAATAAATGGCTGATCCAGTATTTTTTTCCTCCATAAAAACACCTTTTCTCCTTTGATTTAGTGTACACCACACAGAGTCGCTTAGCCGACTCAGTGTGGCTTTTTAGATAGCTGGAGAATGCTTCCTAATGGTTGCAGGTGTGTAGGGGTTTTTCTTGACGTTTTCAGTAAGAAAGTGAATGTTGTGCCATAGGAAAGCTTTATCACTGGTGCCCGTTGGTAGCCAACCAAATAACGTGAGTGTCAAGTACAGTATCTAGTGAGTGGAGAATAAGTGTAATAATTACAATTACAGTTGTAGTTAAAGCGAAGTTTGTATCAAAATTTCTGTTTCAAAGGTGAACTTTTAGAGGGTGTATCTGCGGTGTTTCCTCCTCAGATGCGATTTCTCTGAAGCAGTAGTTCTCTATAACTGACTTGACACACAGTGCATCTGATATTTCAAATGACTTAAGTGATAGTATCAAAACTACTATCGTATACATATTTAAATCACATGACTAACCTGTGTGTGGTATTATGCAAACTGCTCAGCTCAGTAAGGGAACAGAAATAAGAAAAAAAGGACAATATTGGGAGTCTTTTATACAATTCAGTTTATTCGATTGAAGGACTATCCTTTCTTTAAAAAAGTTCTGCTTTCTTGGTGTTAAAATAAAGCGTCTTTTATGAAATGATGGTGATAGTAAATGGTGATATATGGTAAACGTAAATAGTAAATACAAGGGTAGTTATTGTGATTTTTAAAAATAAAGAGAGCCGAGAATCTCTTGTTTTGCTGCTGTTGTTAGGGAGTTGAGGAAAAAGTTCCTGGGGCTTTTGCTGTTAAGAAGATTCAAATATAGAATATTTCTTAAGAGCGAATATGAGTTTATTTCAAGGTCATTTGTCACAGTCTACTGAGAAATCCACTGAGAAAGCTGTTAAATTTGCCTGGCATTAAAGATGTTCCTATTCTGATCATTGTTAAATCTTTTCTTATTAGATATAAAATGTCAGGAGATATTTTGTTTTGAGACAGAGTTTCGCTCATGTTGCCCAGGCTGGAGTCTATTGGCATGATCTCGGCTCACCGCAACCTCCGCCTCCCGGATTCAAGCGATTCTCCTGCCTCAGCCTCCCGATTCAAGCGATTCTCCTGCCTCAGCCTCCCGATTCAAGCGATTCTCCTGCCTCAGCCTCCCGATTCAAGCGATTCTCCTGCCTCCGCCTCCCGGATTCAAGCGATTCTCCTGCCTCCGCCTCCCAAGTAGCTGGGATTACAGGCATGTGCCACCACCCCTGGCTGATTTTGTATTTTTAGTAGAGACAGGGTTTCTCCATGTTGGTCAGGCTGGTCTGGAACTCCCGACCTCAGGTGATCCGCCTGCCTTGGCCTCCCAAAGTGCTGGGATCACAGGCACTGGCCACCTCACCCGGCCCCAGGAGATTTTTTTGTGTTGTGTGCCAACAAAATAAGCCTAGGCAGGGAAATCCTTTCTGGTGATTGGAATTGTTAGTACTGAATAGACTAGCTGCGAGGTAAAGAACCCCCGTGGGGTTTTCTGTCAGCTCAGAAATCATTGTGACCTCAGTCTTTTGCTGTGAAATAACATGACCATTAAGAAAGTAGCCTTAAACAATGTATTTTGGGTATGTTGAGGGGGAGGGACAATTATGATCTGTTCCAAAGTGAACATAACAGATGATCCCTGTCTGTGAAGCCTTTAAAATTTATAGTGCTCTTCTTCTGTTAATCTCAAATAAGATTTAGAGTTATTGTGACATACTCTTAAAACCTGCAGTGTGTATCAAAAGGCTCATTTTTAAAGCATCTTGAAATGAAATTAATAATGTAATATCTACTTCTTCAGAATAGTAGTTTTTACATTCTGAAGACTGACTGACTGCTCTCAGCCACTTCTGAGTTTTCTATTTTCAAAGAATAATTTGGTAATTCCATAAAGGAAATCTGTAAATAAGAGAAGAGAGTGAATATCTTTTAACCGTGTTTTTCCTGATCTTTTCCAACATCTTCATTGTGGTTCTGTCCTTTATTTTTTGGTTAAATCCAGAGGTTTACTTCTGCCTGTATCTTTCCAAACTATTAATCTGTTCACAATCACTCTCCCATTTAAACCCTTCAACAGCCCCACTACCTTCGTAATAAGGTCTCCTTAGCTTGGTATCCAGAACACTTCAATACTGGGCTTTGACCCCTGTTCTCCTACCCCACCTCTGTTTAGGTGCTTCACTGAGCTGCACCGAACAGCTCTTGGCCCCTTGAAACCTCTGCAGTCTCCTTGTCTCCCTCTGCTGGAATATTCTTCTCTCACTTCATCTGATCATTGCCTTCAAAACTCAGCTCATTTTCTTATTTCCTTGCCCTTTTCATGTCCCTTGTTTTCCTCCGATTAAATTAATGTTCCAAACTCAAAAGAAAACAACTCCAGCCTGTGCAGGAAATCCTTTCTGGTGATTGGAATTGTTAGTACTGAATAGACTAGCTGCGAGGTAAAGAACCCCCATGGGGCTTTCTGTCAGCTCAGAAATCATTGTGACCTCAGTCTTTTGCTGTGAAATAACATGACCATTAAGAAAGTAGCCTTAAACAATGTATTTTGGGTATGTTGAGGGGGAGGGACAATTATGATCTGTTCCAAAGTGAACATAACAGATGATCCCTGTGTCTGTGAAGCCTTTAAAATTTATAGTGCTCTTCTTCTGTTAATCTCAAATAAGATTTAGAGTTATTGTGACATACTCTTAAAACCTGCAGTGTATCAAAAGGCTCATTTTTAAAGCATCTTGAAATGAAATTAATAATGTAATATCTACTTCTTCAGAATAGTAGTTTTTATATTCTGAAGACTGACTGACTGCTCTCAGCCACTTCTGAGTTCTCTATTTTCAAAAAATAATTTGGTAATTCCATAAAGGAAATCTGTAAATAAGAGAAGAGAGTGAATATCTTTTAACAGTGTTTTTCCTGATCTTTTCCAACATCTTCATTGTGGTTCTGTCCTTTATTTTTTGGTTAAATCCAGAGGTTTACTTCTGCCTGTATCTTTCCAAACTATTAATCTGTTCACAATCACTCTCCCATTTAAACCCTTCAACAGCCCCACTACCTTCGTAATAAGGTCTCCTTAGCTTGGTATCCAGAACACTTCAATACTGGGCTTTGACCCCTGTTCTCCTACCCCACCTCTGTTTAGGTGCTTCACTGAGCTGCACCGAACAGCTCTTGGCCCCTTGAAACCTCTGCAGTCTCCTTGTCTCCCTCTGCTGGAATATTCTTCTCTCACTTCATCTGATCATTGCCTTCAAAACTCAGCTCATTTTCTTATTTCCTTGCCCTTTTCATGTCCCTTGTTTTCCTCCGATTAAATTAATGTTCCAACCTCAAAAGAAAAACAACTCAGCTCAGGCATCACCTTGCCTGGAAGGCTTCCCTAGTCCTCCTGCCTCCTGCAGACTTGTCTGGCACCCTGTGCATTTGGGATTTGGCACACTGTGTCTCGTCTGCGGCCTCCACTGGATGATGAGACCGTAAGTGTGTGGCTTGACGGAAAGTTGTTGACTCTGCTGGGGTGCTGGTACAGTGCTGGGCACGGTAGTGTTACAGAGGAAGTGAGCCACTTAGTTTCTGCCCTTAGGAGCTTTTATTCTAGTTGCAGTTGACCCTGCCAGCTGTGAGACACCTCCCAGTACAGCATACCGACTTTCAAAGTCTGTTTAATTGTATCTTAGTGTCTGATTCCAGTTTTATTTCTTGAAGGAGGGGAGTGTCTCTAATGTCTTATTTTGGCACCCAGAGACCAGGTAGGCATCATTTTTGTCCCAAATTGTGGAAGGAATGTACATTTGGCACAGATTAATTCCCTTTTTTCTCTTGTACACCTTTCACCTTTTTTTTTTTTTTTTTTTTTTTTTAATGCTGAGCTGTACACAAAAGAAAGTAAAGGTCTTGGTCAAGCCTAGGAAAGAAGTATGCAAAGAAACTGGTGGCAGGCTGGATGTGGGCATATTTCAGGGCTTTGGGAGGTGAAGAGGAGAGGATTGCTTGAGGCCGAGAGTTCGAGACCAGCCTGGGCAACATAACGAGACCCTGTCTGTACAAATAAACATTTTATAATTAGCCAGGTGTGGTAGTAAGACCTGTAGTCTCAGCTACTTGAGAGGCTGAGGCAGGGGGATCTCCTGAGTCCAGGTGTTTGAGGCTGCAGTGAGCTAGGATCACACTACTGTTCTCCAGCCTGGGCTACAAAGCGAGACTCTGTCTCTAAAGAAAAACATACTGGTGGCATTGTCACGGTTTGTCAAGAAATAGCCATTATACTGGGCCCAGTGGTGCACCTGTAGTCTCAGCTACTTGAGAGGCTGAGGCAGGGGGATCTCCTGAGTCCAGGTGTTTGAGGCTGCAGTGAGCTAGGATCACACCACTGTTCTCCAGCCTGGGCTACAAAGCGAGACTCTGTCTCTAAAGAAAAACATACTGGTGGCATTGTCAAGATTTGTCAAGAAATAGCCATTATACTGGGCCCAGTGGTGCACACCTGTAGTGCCAGCTTTTCTGGAGGCTGAAGTGGGAGAATCTCTTGAGCCTAGGAGTTTGAGTTCAGCTTGGGCAGCATTGCAAGAGCCCAGTCTCAAAAATATTAGGTCAATAAGATTTATTTTAATTAAGCAAGAAAAAGAAGTATCTGCTAAAATTTAAAGCTATTCTATTCTTTCTCTGTCTCTTCTAGTGTTCTTGGGGAAGATCCCGACTAAGCCATTTTCCAGTGGCACCTCTTCCACCATGAGTTCCTGAGGCAGTCTGATGGGGCTACTTTATTCCAGAACAATCACAGTGAGACCTTTTCTCCCAATAAATGCTGCTTTTCTCTGCTTAATATATTCTCTTGCTTACAAAACACTGGTGTCTCCTTATCATGGTTTGGTTCTACCCCACTGGGCCCAAGAATTCTTGCCCAGGAGCAATTGAATTTTCTTCTTGCATGCTTTTTAAAACTTTGGTGGGGTAGAGCCAATTTTAAATCTTCTGATCCATTTTTTCATTGTTTTTCTCTCCCTTCTGCATTTTCTGCAGACTCCGTTGAATCCTTGCAGTTACTTAGGTTTGCTTCGTCTCCCCCATTACAAACTACTTGCTGGATTTTTCAACCCTAGTTCCCTCATTTTTATGATTTATGCTCATTTCTTTGTACACTTAGTCTTGCTCCATCTCCTAACTCGTGGCCTCTGGCCCTGGATTATTGTTTCAGTCTTTTATTTTTTGTCTTCTTCTACCTCAACACTTACCTTCCTCTCCCAGTCTGTACCCTATCACCAAGGTTGTCATTAACCTTTCATATTATTCCTCATTATCCATGTATTCATTTGCAAATAAGCATATGTTAACAAAATAACAGGTTTATGGAGATAAAATTCACATACCTTAAAGTTCAGGCTTTTAAAATGTACCTTTCAAGTGGTTTTTGGTATATTCACAAAGTTATGCATTGATCACCACTATCTGATTCCATAATATGTTCAATACCTCAGAAAGAAGTCTGTACTCATTAGTAGTGATTTCACATTCACCACTCCCTCTGGCTCTGGGCAGTCACTGATCTTTGTGTCTCTATGGATTTGCCTATTCTAGGTATTTTATGTAAATGGAATCATACAACATGTGACCTTGTGTTTGGCTTTTTTCATTTAGCAAAATGTTATCAAGGTCTATCCCTGTTGTAGCATGTATTAGCACTTCATTTCTTATATGTCTGAATGATAGTTCATACCTTATTTGTTCATCAGTTGATGAACATTTATGCTTTTGCCACTTTGGGCTATCGTGGTAGTAGCTATGTTAAACATTTTGAGAAACTGCTAAAATGTTTTCCAGAGCTCTACCATTTTACATTCTGTGTATGAGGATTCCACGTTCTCCACTTCCTCACCAGTGTATGGATTTTGGGGTGTACTTTTTAAAAAATGGGATTAGGCTGGGCGCAGTGGGTCACACCTGTAATCCCAACACTTCGGGAAGCTGAGGTGGGAGGATCACTTGAGCCCAGTAGTTTGAGACCAGCCTGGGCAACATAGGGAGACCCTGTCTCTACAAAAAATAATTTAAAATAATCTGGGTCTCCTAGAGTGGTTAAGCCTGGAAGAAAAGGATGTCCTTCCTGCCAGGGCAGATTGTATATAGATATGCAACCTGGTTGTGCCTGTGCTAACCCCTACTCTGTTGGGCCTAGAAGTACGCAGTTAAACGTTTCTGTTCTGATTTTTTAAAAAATGTTTGACTTTGTTTACTTTTATTTTAATTTAGAGACAAGGTTTCACTATTTTGTACAGGCTGGTCTCGAATTCCTGGGCTCAAGTGATCCCCTTGCCTCAGCCTCCCAAATGCCGGGATTACAGGCATGAGCCACTGCACCTGGCCTTAACTTTGAAATGAAGTTAGAAATGTGCATTTTATTTTTTGTCTTCTTCTACCTCAACACTTACCTTCCTCTCCCAGTCTGTACCCTATCACCAAGGTTGTCATTAATCTTTCATATTATTCCTCATTATCCATGTATTCATTTGCAAATAAGCATATGTTAACAAAATAACAGGTTTATGGAGATAAAATTCACATACCTTAAAGTTCAGGCTTTTAAAATGTACCTTTCAAGTGGTTTTTGGTATTTTCTCAAAGTTAGCAGATATTGACTGTTAGGTGCCAGGCACTGCTCTTAAGTATTGAACAAAAACACACAAAAACTTTTGCATTCTTTAGAGTTTATTTTCCAATGGAGGGGGTGGAGGGAGGTAAGAATTTAGGAAATAAATTAATTACATATATAGCATAGGGTTTCACCATGTTGACCAGGCTGGTTTCAACTCCTGACTTTGGCCTCCCAAAGTGCTGGGATCACAGGCAAGCGCCACCACACCCAGCTAATTTTTATATTTTTAGTAGAGATGGGGGTTTCACCATGTTGACCAGGCTGGTTTCGAACTCCTGACTTTGGCCTCCCAAAGTGCTGAGATTACAGGCATGAGCCACTGCACCTGGCCTTAACTTTGAAATGAAGTTAGAAATGTACATTTTATTATTTTAGAAACAGGTCTTGCTCTGTTGCCCAGGTTGGAGGGCAACAATGGTGCGATCTCAGCTCACTGCAGGCTCCACCTCCTAGGTTCAAGTGATTCACCTGCCTCAGCCTCCTGAGTAGCTAGGATCACAGGCAAGCACCACCACACCCAGCTAATTTTTATATTTTTAGTAGAGATGGGGGTTTCACCATGTTGACCAGGCTGGTTTCGAACTCCTGACTTTGGCCTCCCAAAGTGCTGGGATTACAGGCATGAGCCACTGCACCTGGCCTTAACTTTGAAATGAAGTTAGAAATGTACATTTTATTATTATTTTTTTATTATTTTAGAAACAGGTCTTGCTCTGTTGCCCAGGTTGGAGGGCAACAATGGTGCAATCACAGCTCACTGCAGCCTCCACCTCCTGGGCTCGAGTGATCCCCTTGCCTCAGCCTCCCAAAGTGCTGGGATCACAGGCAAGCGCCACCACACCCAGCTAATTTTTATATTTTTAGTAGAGATGGGGGTTTCACCATGTTGACCAGGCTGGTTTCGAACTCCTGACTTTGGCCTCCCAAAGTGCTGAGATTACAGGCCAGAGCCACTGCACCTGGCCTTAACTTTGAAATGAAGTTAGAAATGTACATTTTATTATTTTAGAAACAGGTCTTGCTCTGTTGCCCAGGTTGGAGGGCAACAATGGTGCAATCACAGCTCACTGCAGGCTCCACCTCCTAGGTTCAAGTGATTCACCTGCCTCAGCCTCCCAAAGTGCTGGGATTACAGGTATGAGCCACTGCATCTGGCCTTAACTTTGAAATGAAGTTAGAAATGTACATTTTATTATTTTAGAAACAGGTCTTGCTCTGTTGCCCAGGTTGGAGGGCAACAATGGTGCAATCACAGCTCACTGCAGGCTCCACCTCCTAGGTTCAAGTGATTCACCTGCCTTAGCCTCCCAAAGTGCTGGGATTACAGGTACTGGCCACCTCACCCGGCCCCAGGAGATTTTTTTGTGTTGTGGTATGCCAACAAAATAAGCCTAGGCAGGGAAATCCTTTCTGGTGATTGGAATTGTTAGTACTGAATAGACTAGCTGCGAGGTAAAGAACCCCCATGGGGCTTTCTGTCAGCTCAGAAATCATTGTGACCTCAGTCTTTTGCTGTGAAATAACATGACCATTAAGAAAGTAGCCTTAAACAATGTATTTTGGGTATGTTGAGGGGGAGGGACAATTATGATCTGTTCCAAAGTGAACATAACAGATGATCCCTGTGTCTGTGAAGCCTTTAAAATTTATAGTGCTCTTCTTCTGTTAATCTCAAATAAGATTTAGAGTTATTGTGACATACTCTTAAAACCTGCAGTGTATCAAAAGGCTCATTTTTAAAGCATCTTGAAATGAAATTAATAATGTAATATCTACTTCTTCAGAATAGTAGTTTTATATTCTGAAGACTGACTGACTGCTCTCAGCCACTTAAAAAAAAAAAAAAAAAAAAAAAAAAAAAAAAAAAAAAAAAAAAAAAAAAAAAAAAAAAAAAAAAAAAAAAAAAAAAAAAAAAAAAAAAAAAAAAAAAAAAAAAAAAAAAAAAAAAAAAAAAAAAAAAAAAAAAAAAAAAAAAAAAAAAAAAAAAAAAAAAAAAAAAAAAAAAAAAAAAAAAAAAAAAAAAAAAAAAAAAAAAAAAAAAAAAAAAAAAAAAAAAAAAAAAAAAAAAAAAAAAAAAAAAAAAAAAAAAAAAAAAAAAAAAAAAAAAAAAAAAAAAAAAAAAAAAAAAAAAAAAAAAAAAAAAAAAAAAAAAAAAAAAAAAAAAAAAAAAAAAAAAAAAAAAAAAAAAAAAAAAAAAAAAAAAAAAAAAAAAAAAAAAAAAAAAAAAAAAAAAAAAAAAAAAAAAAAAAAAAAAAAAAAAAAAAAAAAAAAAAAAAAAAAAAAAAAAAAAAAAAAAAAAAAAAAAAAAAAAAAAAAAAAAAAAAAAAAAAAAAAAAAAAAAAAAAAAAAAAAAAAAAAAAAAAAAAAAAAAAAAAAAAAAAAAAAAAAAAAAAAAAAAAAAAAAAAAAAAAAAAAAAAAAAAAAAAAAAAAAAAAAAAAAAAAAAAAAAAAATAAAATAAAAAAAATTAGGCATGGTGGCGCTCCCCTAACTAGTCAAGTGATTACACTTTTGTTTTATTTTTTTTTTTTCAAAGAATAATTTGGTAATTCCATAAAGGAAATCTGTAAATAAGAGAAGAGAGTGAATATCTTTTAACCGTGTTTTTCCTGATCTTTTCCAACATCTTCATTGTGGTTCTGTCCTTTATTTTTTGGTTAAATCCAGAGGTTTACTTCTGCCTGTATCTTTCCAAACTATTAATCTGTTCACAATCACTCTCCCATTTAAACCCTTCAACAGCCCCACTACCTTCGTAATAAGGTCTCCTTAGCTTGGTATCCAGAACACTTCAATACTGGGCTTTGACCCCTGTTTTCCTTCCCCCACCTCTGTTTAGGTGCTTCACTGAGCTGCACCGAACAGCTCTTGGCCCCTTGAAACCTCTGCAGTCTCCTTGTCTCCCTCTGCTGGAATATTCTTCTCTCACTTCATCTGATCATTGCCTTCAAAACTCAGCTCATTTTCTTATTTCCTTGCCCTTTTCATGTCCCTTGTTTTCCTCTGATTAAATTAATGTTCCGAACTCAAAAGAAAAACAACTCAGCTCAGGCATCATCTTGCCTGGAAGGCTTCCCTAGTCCTCCTGCCTCCTGCAGACTTGTCTGGCACCCTGTGCATTTGGGATTTGGCACACTGTGTCTCGTCTGCGGCCTCCACTGGATGATGAGACCGTAAGTGTGTGGCTTGACTGAAAGTTGTTGACTCTGCTGGGGTGCTGGTACAGTGCTGGGCACGGTAGTGTTACAGAGGAAGAAGTGAGCCACTTAGTTTCTGCCCGTAGGAGCTTTTATTCTAGTTGCAGTTGACCCTGCCAGCTGTGAGACACCTCCCAGTAGAGCATACCGACTTTCAAAGTCTGTTTAATTGTATCTTAGTGTCTGATTCCAGTTTTATTTCTTGAAGGAGAGGAGTGTCTCTAATGTCTTATTTTGGCACCCAGAGACCAGGTGGGCATCATATTTGTCCCAAATTGTGGAAGGAATGTACATTTGGCACAGATTACTTCCCTTTTTTCTCTTGTACACCTTTCACCTTTTTTTTTTTTTTTTTGAGTTTGATGTGTTTGGACAGTAAGGGTTTAAGAGATTAAGATTAAATTTCAACTTTGTCTGTTGTGCATATAGCCTAAGGAAAACAAAAAGTTAAAGAGGAAAAATACATTGCCTCTAAAAAGAAGACTCATTATTCAACTTTTTTTATTTTTAATTGTTTTCAGAGACTGGGTCTCACCCTATCACCCAGGCTGGAGTGGTGATCACAGCTCACCGTAGCCTTGAACTCCTGGGTTTAAGAGTTCCTCTTGCCTTAGTCTTCTCACTAGCTGAGACTGCAGGCCCGCGCTAACACACCTGGCTAATTTTACAAAAATTGTTTTGGAGAGACGTGGTCTTGCCATCTTGCCTAGGCTGGTGTGGAACTCCTGGGTTCAAGCAAACCTCCCGCCTTGGCCACCCTAAGTGTTGGGATTACAGGCGTGACCCATTGTGCCCAGCCTAAACTTTTTTTAATGCTGAGCTGTACACAAAAGAAAGTAAAGGTCTTGGTCAAGCCTAGGAAAGAAGTATGCAAAGAAACTGGTGGCAGGCTGGATGTGGGCATATTTCAGGGCTTTGGGAGGTGAAGAGGAGAGGATTGCTTGAGGCCGAGAGTTCGAGACCAGCCTGGGCAACATAACGAGACCCTGTCTGTACAAATAAACATTTTATAATTAGCCAGGTGTATGTGCCCTAGAACTTAAAGTATAATAAAAAAATAAAATAAAATTAGCCAGGTGTGGTAGTGCGCACCTGTAGTCTCAGCTACTTGAGAGGCTGAGGCAGGGGGATCTCCTGAGTCCAGGTGTTTGAGGCTGCAGTGAGCTAGGATCACACCACTGTTCTCCAGCCTGGGCTACAAAGCGAGACTCTGTCTCTAAAGAAAAACATACTGGTGGCATTGTCAAGATTTGTCAAGAAATAGCCATTATACTGGGCCCAGTGGTGCACACCTGTAGTGCCAGCTTTTCAGGAGGCTGAAGTGGGAGAATCTCTTGAGCCTAGGAGTTTGAGTTCAGCTTGAGCAGCATTGCAAGAGCCCAGTCTCAGAAATATTAGGTCAATAACATTTATTTTAATTAAACAAGAAAAAGAAGTATCTGCTAAAATTTAAAGCTATTCTATTCTTTCTCTGTCTCTTCTAGTGTTCTTGGGGAAGATTCCGACTAAGCCATTTTCCAGTGGCACCTCTTCCACCATGAGTTCCTGAGGCAGTCTGATGGGGCTACTTTATTCCAGAACAATCACAGTGAGACCTTTTCTCCCAATAAATGCTGCTTTTCTCTGCTTAATATATTCTCTTGCTTACAAAACACTGGTGTCTCCTTATCATGGTTTGGTTCTACCCCACTGGGCCCAGTGGTGCACACCTGTAGTGCCAGCTTTTCAGGAGGCTGAGGCAGGGGATCTCCTGAGTCCAGGTGTTTGAGGCTGCAGTGAGCTAGGATCACACCACTGTTCTCCAGCCTGTGACTCTGTCTCTAAAGAAAACATACTGGTGGCATTGTCAAAATTTGTCAAGAAATAGCCCTTATACTGGGCCCAGTGGTGCACACCTGTAGTGCCAGCTTTTCAGGAGGCTGAGGCAGGGGATCTCCTGAGTCCAGGTGTTTCAGGCTGCAGTGAGCTAGGATCACACCACTGTTCTCCAGCCTGGGCTACAAAGCGAGACTCTGTCTCTAAAGAAAAACATACTGGTGGCATTGTCAAAATTTGTCAAGAAATAGCCCTTATACTGGGCCCAGTGGTGCGCACCTGTAGTGCCAGCTTTTCAGGAGGCTGAAGTGGGAGAATCTCTTGAGCCTAGGAGTTTGAGTTCAGCTTGAGCAGCATTGCAAGAGCCCAGTCTCAGAAATATTAGGTCAATAACATTTATTTTAATTAAACAAGAAAAAGAAGTATCTGCTAAAATTTAAAGCTATTCTATTCTTTCTCTGTCTCTTCTAGTGTTCTTGGGGAAGATTCCGACTAAGCCATTTTCCAGTGGCACCTCTTCCACCATGAGTTCCTGAGGCAGTCTGATGGGGCTACTTTATTCCAGAACAATCACAGTGAGACCTTTTCTCCCAATAAATGCTGCTTTTCTCTGCTTAATATATTCTCTTGCTTACAAAACACTGGTGTCTTCTTATCATGGTTTGGTTCTACCCCACTGGGCCCAAGAATTCTTGCCTAGGAGCAATTGAATTTTCTCTTGCATGCTTTTAAAACTTTGGTGGGTAGAGCCAATTTTAAATCTTCTGATCCATTTTTTCATTTAGCAAAATGTTATCAAGGTCTATCCCTGTTGTAGCATGTATTAGCACTTCATTTCTTATATGTCTGAATGATAGTTCATACCTTATTTGTTCATCAGTTGATGAACATTTGCGTTTTTGCCACTTTGGGCTATCATGAATAATGCTACTGTGAACAAGTGTGTACAAGTTCCTCTGCAAATTTTTGTGTGGACATAACCCTTTCAGTTACCTTAGGTATATATGTAGGAGTTGAATCGCTGGGTCGTGTAGTAGCTATGTTAAACATTTTGAGAAACTGCTAAAATGTTTTCCAGAGCTCTACCATTTTACATTCTGTGTATGAGGATTCCACGTTCTCCACTTCCTCACCAGTGTATGGATTTTGGGGTGTACTTTTTAAAAAATGGGATTAGGCTGGGCGCAGTGGGTCACACCTGTAATCCCAACACTTCGGGAAGCTGAGGTGGGAGGATCACTTGAGCCCAGTAGTTTGAGACCAGCCTGGGCAACATAGGGAGACCCTGTCTCTACAAAAAATAATTTAAAATAAATTAGCTGGGCATTGTGGCACACACCTATAGTCCCAGCTACATGGAGGCTGAGGTGGAAGGATTCCCTGAGCCCAGCAGTTTGAGGTTGCAGTGAGCCATGATGGCAGCACTATACTATAGCCTGGGTGTCAGAGCAAGCCTCTGTTTCAGGGAAGAAAAAGAAAAGTGGGATCCTATTTTTGACACTTTTCTTCTTGTTTTCTTAACTTCATACTTCTGGAAATTCCATTAAATTAGCTGGTACCACTCTAACTCACTGTGTTTCATGGCTTCATAGTAATATTGCATAATATAAATATACCATTCATTCGTCAAAGTTAGCAGATATTGACTGTTAGGTGCCAGGCACTGCTCTTAAGTATTGAACAAAAACACACAAAAACTTTTGCATTCTTAGAGTTTATTTTCCAATGGAGGGGGTGGAGGGAGGTAAGAATTTAGGAAATAAATTAATTACAGGCATGAGCCACTGCACCTGGCCTTAACTTTGAAATGAAGTTAGAAATGTACATTTTATTATTATTTTAGAAACAGGTCTTGCTCTGTTGCCCAGGTTGGAGGGCAACAATGGTGCAATCACAGCTCACTGCAGCCTCCACCCCTGGGCTCAAGTGATTTCCTGCCTCAGTCTCCCGAAGTAGCTGGGATTACAGGCATGAGCCACTGCACCTGGCCTTAACTTTGAAATGAAGTTAGAAATGTACATTTTATTATTGTTATTTTAGAAACAGGTCTTGCTCTGTTGCCCAGGTTGGAGGGCAACAATGGTGCAATCACAGCTCACTGCAGCCTCCACCCCTGGGCTCAAGTGATTCTCCTGCCTCAGTCTCCCAAAGTGCTGGGATTACAGGCATGAGCCACTGCACCTGGCCTTAACTTTGAAATGAAGTTAGAAATGTACATTTTATTTTTTTGTGTGTGTTATTATTTTAGAAACAGGTCTTGCTCTGTTGCCCAGGTTGGAGGGCAACAATGGTGCAATCACAGCTCACTGCAGCCTCCACCTCCTGGGCTCAAGTGATTTTCCTGCCTCAGTCTCCCAAAGTGCTGGGATTACAGGCATGAGCCACTGCACCTGGCCTTAACTTTGAAATGAAGTTAGAAATGTACATTTTATTATTATTATTTTAGAAACAGGTCTTGCTCTGTTGCCCAGGTTGGAGGGCAACAATGGTGCAATCACAGCTCACTGCAGCCTCCACCTCCTGGGCTCAAGTGATTTTCCTGCCTCAGTCTCCCAAAGTGCTGGGATTACAGGCATGAGCCACTGCACCTGGCCTTAACTTTGAAATGAAGTTAGAAATGTACATTTTATTATTATTTTAGAAACAGGTCTTGCTCTGTTGCCCAGGTTGGAGGGCAACAATGGTGCAATCACAGCTCACTGCAGCCTCCACTCCTGGGCTCAAGTGATCCCCTTGCCTCAGCCTCCCAAATGCCGGGATTACAGGCATGAGCCACTGCACCTGGCCTTAACTTTGAAATGAAGTTAGAAATGTACATTTTATTTTTTTTTTTTATTATTTTAGAAACAGGTCTTGCTCTGTTGCCCAGGTTGGAGGGCAACAATGGTGCAATCACAGCTCACTGCAGCCTCCACCTCCTGGGCTCAAGTGATTTTCCTGCCTCAGTCTCCCAAAGTGCTGGGATTACAGGCATGAGCCACTGCACCTGGCCTTAACTTTGAAATGAAGTTAGAAATGTACATTTTATTATTATTATTTTAGAAACAGGTCTTGCTCTGTTGCCCAGGTTGGAGGGCAACAATGGTGCAATCACAGCTCACTGCAGCCTCCACCTCCTGGGCTCAAGTGATTTTCCTGCCTCAGTCTCCCAAAGTGCTGGGATTACAGGCATGAGCCACTGCACCTGGCCTTAACTTTGAAATGAAGTTAGAAATGTACATTTTATTATTATTATTTTAGAAACAGGTCTTGCTCTGTTGCCCAGGTTGGAGGGCAACAATGGTGCAATCACAGCTCACTGCAGCCTCCACCTCCTGGGCTCAAGTGATTCTCCTGCCTCAGTCTCCCAAAGTGCTGGGATTACAGGCATGAGCCACTGCACCTGGCCTTAACTTTGAAATGAAGTTAGAAATGTACATTTTATTATTATTTTAGAAACAGGTCTTGCTCTGTTGCCCAGGTTGGAGGGCAACAATGGTGCAATCACAGCTCACTGCAGCCTCCACCTCCTGGGCTCAAGTGATTTTCCTGCCTCAGTCTCCCAAAGTGCTGGGATTACAGGCATGAGCCACTGCACCTGGCCTTAACTTTGAAATGAAGTTAGAAATGTACATTTTATTTTTTTTTTATTATTTTAGAAACAGGTCTTGCTCTGTTGCCCAGGTTGGAGGGCAACAATGGTGCAATCACAGCTCACTGCAGCCTCCACCTCCTGGGCTCAAGTGATTTTCCTGCCTCAGTCTCCCAAAGTGCTGGGATTACAGGCATGAGCCACTGCACCTGGCCTTAACTTTGAAATGAAGTTAGAAATGTACATTTTATTATTATTTTATTATTTTAGAAACAGGTCTTGCTCTGTTGCCCAGGTTGGAGGGCAACAATGGTGCAATCACAGCTCACTGCAGCTTCCTCTTAGGTTCAAGTGATTCACCTGCCTCAGCCTCCCAAATGCCGGGATTACAGGCATGAGCCACTGCACCTGGCCTTAACTTTGAAATGAAGTTAGAAATGTACATTTTATTATTATTTTTTTATTATTTTAGAAACAGGTCTTGCTCTGTTGCCCAGGTTGGAGGGCAACAATGGTGCAATCACAGCTCACTGCAGCCTCCACCTCCTGGGCTCAAGTGATTTTCCTGCCTCAGTCTCCCAAATGCCGGGATTACAGGCATGAGCCACTGCACCTGGCCTTAACTTTGAAATGAAGTTAGAAATGTACATTTTATTATTATTTTTTTATTATTTTAGAAACAGGTCTTGCTCTGTTGCCCAGGTTGGAGGGCAACAATGGTGCAATCACAGCTCACTGCAGCCTCGAACTTGTGGGCTCAAGTGATCCTGCCTCAGTCTCCCAAAGTGCCGGGATTACAGGCATGAGCCACTGCACCTGGCCTTAACTTTGAAATGAAGTTAGAAATGTACATTTTATTATTATTTTTTTATTATTTTAGAAACAGGTCTTGCTCTGTTGCCCAGGTTGGAGGGCAACAATGGTGCAATCACAGCTCACTGCAGCCTCCACTCCTGGGCTCGAGTGATTCTCCTGCCTCAGTCTCCTAAAGTGCTAGGATTATATGTGTAAGCCACTGTGCCCAGCCTAGAAATGCACGTTTTAGACACACATTTACTCAACTTTCCTCTTGCCTGCCCAGGACTATCCAACTGTATTTTTGTGCCTCAGAGTCCTTTCACATGTTCTGCTTTTACTGGGAACTCGTAGGCAGTAAGATCAAATGCTGACCTTTGAGGCATCTACGCACTTCCAAAACCTGCTTCCTCTCTCATTTGCCACTTTATTTATTTATGTTTTGAGATGGAGTCTCACTCTGTTGCCCAAGCTGGAGTGCAGTGACACGATCTCAGCTCACTGCAGGCTCCGCCTCCTAGGTTCAAGTGATTCACCTGCCTCAGCCTCCCAAAGTGCTGAGATTACAGGCCAGAGCCACCATGACCATCCTCATTTGCCACTTTATTTATTTATGTTTTGAGATGGAGTCTCACTCTGTTGCCCAGGTTGGAGGGCAACAATGGTGCAATCACAGCTCACTGCAGCTTCCTCTTAGGTTCAAGTGATTCACCTGCCTCGGCCTCCCAAAGTGCTGAGATTACAGGCCAGAGCCACCATGACCATCCTCATTTGCCACTTTATTTATTTATGTTTGGAGACGGAGTCTTACTCTGTTGCCCAGGCTGCGGCATGATCTCAGCTCAGTGCAACCTCTGCCTCCTGGGTTCAAGCGATTTTCATGCCTCAGCCTTCCGAGTAGCCGGGATTACAGGCATGTGCCACCATGCCCGGCTAATTTTTTGTATTTTTAGTAGAGAAGGGATTTCACCATGTTGGTCAGGCTGGTCTTGAACTTCTGACCTCAAGTGATCTCCCTGCCTCAGCTTCCCAAAGTGCTGAGATTACAGGTGTGAGCCACCACGCCCAGGTGAACGGAATAGTTTTCCGTTCACCACAGTTTGTGACAGTCTCTATGTTGTGAAGTGACTAGTTCTCTTCTCTTTTCCTTCTGCCCCCATCACCTTTTTCTTCCTCATTTCTTTTTTGAATTTTGCTGTCTTGAATTGGTGTCTAAAGGATGACATAGCAGACAAGGGGACTGACACATGAACTCTCATGAGTTACTGAGAAATTTTTCAGTGCTCTATCTGCATCATCTGCTCGCTCTCTCCTTCCTAGGTGCTAGCCTGCCAACCTGCTTTGAGAAATTGGAAATGAATCGGGGGGTAATCAGCCTCCCCTTGTACATATAGGGACCGCATCTCCAATGCCTTGCTTTACATAATAAGGAATGGTGTTTTGCTTACCTACTTCCATGCAAACTGCTGATATGGTTAGGATTTGGGAAAGAGGAAGAAGGGAATTGTGGGTTTTGAGGAGTAGCTGGGGCTTGAACAAAGAAGAGGTAGTAATGAACATTCCTGGGGTGAGGCAATTAGTTAGCTGAGGGAGAAGAAGGCATATAATAAATTAGGGATTGACAGACTGTCTGTAAAGGGCCAGATAGTAAATGTTTTAGTCATTGAAGACCTTAAGGTCTCTGTTGCAACTAATCAACTCCATCATTGTAGTGCAAAAGTAACCACAGACGCTACAGATGTGAATGAATGTGACTGTGTTTCAATAACATTTTTTCTTATTTTGAGACAGTGTCACTCTGTTGTTGAGGCTGGAGGGCAGCAGTATGATCATAGCTTATTGCAGCCCTGACTTCCCGGGCTCAAGTTATCCTCCCACCTCAGCCTTCCAAGTAGCTGGGACTACAGGCACTCGCCACCACCCCCCACCCCCGTTAATTTTTGTATTTTTTGTAGAGGCGGGGTTTCACCATGTTGGCCAGACTTGTCTTGAACTCCTGAACTTCTGGGCTCAAGCTATCCACCGTACTCGGCCACCGAAAATGTTGGGATTATAGGCATGAGCCAGTGTCCAGCCCAAAATAGTCTTTTGATTTTTTTTCCCACAACCATTTAAAAGTGCAAAACATTCTTAGTTTTTGGGCCGAAAAAAGACAAGTGATGGGTCATACTTGGCCCCAGATTGTGGTTTGTTGACCCCTGTCATAGAGGAACAGGAAGCAGGGAGGACTGGTTATAGGGCCTGGGAAACCAAGACAGGGAGTTAGACTTAAGGTAGTATGAAAGAGGAAACCATTTTTGTAATGTAATGAAAATTTTAAAGGAAGGATGTTTTGTATTTATATGTGTTCCTGGAAGCATCTGAGTTTTTATTCAAAACATATTTTCACTATGGAAAATTTCAAACATTTACAAAGTAGAGAGAAAAATGTAATGAAATACCAAGTGACGTATTTATCACCTACCTTGAACAATTATCAGTCCTAGGTCCTTTGCATTTCTGTGTTTTAGAATCAACTTGTCACATTCTACAAAAAAGCTCCTGGAATTTCTGTCAGGATTGTTTTGAGTCTGTAGATAATTTCAGGGGAAGAATTGACTTCTTAATAAAATTGAATCTCCTAACCCATGACCATGGTATACTTCTCAGTTTATGTAGTTTTTCTTTAATTTTTCTCAACAATATTTTGTAGTTTTCAGTGTACAAATCTTTCCAGTTTTTTGAAGGGATGTTGTCAGATTTACTCCTATTTCATATATTTTGATACTGTGAATTTCAACTTCCAGTTATTCATTGCTAATATATAAAAATACACTTGAGGCCGGGCGCGGTGGCTCACGCTTGTAATCCCAGCACTTTGGGAGGCCGAGGCGGGCGGATCACGAGGTCAGGAGATCGAGACCATGGTGAAACCCCGCCTCTACTAAAAAATACAAAAATTAGCGAGAGGCATTGGTGGCGGGCGCCTGTAGTCCCAGCTGCTAGGAGAGGCTGAGGCAGGAGAATGGCGTAAACCGAGCTGAGGCTTACAGTGAGCGAATCATGCTACACTCAGCCTAGGCGACAAGCGAGACTCGTCTCAAAAATACACTTGGTTTTTGTATATTGATCTTGTATCCTGAGACCTTAATGTAATTCATTTTCAAAGCTTTTTTGTGGATTCCATTGGCTATTCTGTCAATGTTGTCTGTGAATAAAGACAGTTGTACTTTTTTCTTCCCACTCTGAATGCCTTTTATTTATTTTTGCTTCCTTTACTGCACTGGCTAGAACTTCTAAGTACATAATGAATAGAAGTGTAACTGCCCAATGGATTCACCTTGCCCACTTCCTAGACAGAGCCGAATCATCAAGACGGGGATTGCAACAGAGAAAGAGTGATTCAGGCAGAGCCTGCTGGGTGGGAGACCAGAGTTTTATTATTACTCAGATTAGTCTCCCTGAGCATTTGAGGAGCAGAGTTTTTAAGGACAGCTTGGTGGGTGGGGGGAAGCCAATGGGCCAGGAGTGCTGATTGGTCAGGGATGAAATCAAAGGGAGTTG